>UELU01144558.1:15702-53349 GCA_900490025.1 Megastigmus dorsalis
CCCCCCCAGTTCTTCTCTCACGCTACACACATCGAAGAGTTGCGAAAGAGGCTCTCTCGCGTGCATGCAGAGGCGATGCAACCGAAAGGAATACACAAGGAGCGAGGCAACGCTCTGGCACAAAGAAACAAATAAAATGGGAAGCGTATAAGAGCGCGGCGAACGTGAGAGAGAGAGAGAGAGAGAGAAAAGTACTTGTACAAAAAAGGAAAAGGGGCTTACGAAAGACGAAGAGGAATCGATAAGCCCCGGTGGAGAGGAGATAGAGAGAGGTCAAATAAATTGGAAGTAGACGGGGCTGGGGGGAAAGGGGAAGGAGGGTGAGGAGAGAGAGAGAAGTGAGAAGGAGAAATTGACACGGACACCGAAACCGTAGAACCGGACCGAAGAGCAAGTATCTCGGCGTCGTGTCCACCACTACTATCAAGACGACGGCAACGACGACGACGACGACGACGACGAAGCGAAGAAGAAGAAGAAGTGTGTGTAAGGAGGCGAGGAGGAAGGCCACGCGAAAAGAGGACGGAACGAATGCGAGAGACAGGTGTAGGATCCTATACGATATTCTCTCTCTCTCTCTCTCTCTCTCTCTTACTCGGCCCCCGCGAGAGGCAGATTTATGTGTAAGCGGCTCGCGTGCACACGCGCTCGAGAGAGAGAGAGAGAGAGTCCCGCACGCCCACACGCGCAGTTTCGCCCAGATATGCGAGAAAAGAGAGAGAGAGAGAGAGAGAGAGAGAGGAGAAGGATCGAGGTATACATATATACATACACATACCTAAGAGTACACGAGCCGCTCCTCATTATGCCTGGGCAATGCGCCGAAATCGCCGAGGGAACTCTCTTTCTCCTGCTCGAGCAATTAAACATTTTATATCTCAATCGGACGCCGAGAGAGAGAGAGAGAGAGAGAGAGGATCTCTCTGCCTTCCTCTCCTCTCGCTCCTTTTTTCATTTTACCGCGCGAAGGAGACGGCCCGGCCTTAATCAAGGTACTTCAAGCGCTAATTGCAAAGAGAGCTTTGTGCGCTCATAACGCTCCGTGCAGAGTATAGTGAATTTCGGTGTACGCGGTTCGTTTAGGCGTCGATTGATGCACCTGATTATATTCTCTCTCTCTCTCTCTCTCCCTCTTTCTGTGTGTGTCTCTCTCTCTCTCTCTACGGCGAGACTGGTTTCGCGAAGAGAGGTAGCGCCTGCGAATATATTACGCATGCAAAGGAGATATTGTATTCAAATGTAAATTGACATTCTTTTGTGCAAATTAAACGCGCCGCGATGCGGTTCTGCACGTGATTTTTGTATATCCTTTAATTGGAGCACGCGAGGCGCACCGCAAGATGAAATTATTTATTGCGATTGGTTAAGATTTATATACATATACGTCGATAAATGCAAGATGAATAAATTGTCGTACTGTATTGGGGGACGATATTTAATGCAGACATATTGTGTTCCATGCACAGCTTAATTTTCCATAACCAGTTGAATGGTTAAATGCATGTATTTAACCCTTTTAAAGTATATATATATACATGCACAAGCTTGTGTTTTTTGCAGATAGATCGTAAATGTGTCTGGTAACGGTACTCGTGCAGGACGGTAATTATGAATCTATTAAGATTAAGTGTCTGAATTTCAAAACTCTAAAATGCCATGTCGCCGCGTTGGCTATATAACGGACTTGCGCGAGGGGAAAAAAAAATAATACTACGAAACGGCGTAATGTCCATTCATAACTCGAAATATGATTTAAGGACCTACTTTATATAAATCAAGACGCGAATGTATACGCGCTTTATAATAAAAGTAAGAGGACGCGAGAGAGCCCCGTCGAAACGGAAACATCAGAAGTCGTAAACGAACGGAATTTCGGCCGCGGTCGAACAATTATTTGTCAAAAATAAATCAATGCTGTATATTATATATATAAAAAAAACGAAGATAGCACTCGTTACACGGGAATCAAATCAACACTGGACGAAAAAAAAAGCCCTTGAAGAATCGGGAGACGCAAGAAGAAGGAGATAGGTGGAGGGAGAAGAACAGCGAGACAGTGCAGTAGATGAAGCCAAAAAAGAGAATGAGAGAGAGAGAGAGAGAGAGAGGGAGAGAGGAAGAGCGAGAACATCAGCGAGACAGAAAAAGGAAAGAGAAGGGCAAGAGGCAAAAAGCATTCGGTCAGGTTTTATTCATACGTATATGTAAGAAAGGAGCGATTGCCCTTGCTAGCAGCTCGTTGCTGCACGGGCTCTTTCTCCCTCCCTCTCTCTCTCTCTCTTTGCTTCTCTTTGCTTCTCCTCTCTCTCTCTCTCTCTGTCTCTCCCTCTCTTGCATCGCGTGTGAAACCGTAGGCCCGCTTTGAGGACCGCATACCAAAGTCCTTTCGGTTAGCCTATACCCAAAGGCCGCGGCAGAGAGCTGCTTGCGCTCTCTCTCTCTCTCTCTCTTTCTCTCTCTCTCCGCTTTACGTGCCTCGGAGCTCCTTACACGCTGCACTCGCACACCTTCAACCTTCGCATTCGTGTACATACATATATACAGCGCACAGGATTATATGCGAACGCAACTGTGTGTGTGTGTGCGAGCGGCAAGGAGAAGGCATTTAATATGAGGAATTCCAAGGGAGAAAGAGCGAGAGAGGGAGAGAGAGAGAGAGAGAAAGAGACTCGTTTTATGCATATAACTTCCATGAACGCGCGCTGCGCGCATCGACAACGGCTTGTCATAATCATAGCTTTCCGATTGTAAGAGCCTATATACGTGCGCGCTGCTTCAGACCTATACGCAGACACTCGTATATATCTATACATATATAAAAGCTATACGGTAGACATGTGCACTTACCTGACGTTCTAATGAGCTTCATGACTGAATTTATCCAGCGAGATGACGTCCGACTTTATGCGTCTCGCTGCGCACACTTGAGTTATCGAAGGGGAAATATTATATATATATATATACATGTACATATAGATATATGTGTATGTGTGTGTGCGTGAAGGGGGCTTATGTATCGATGCGTATACGCAAGTGCATGTGTGCGTACGGCACTGCACTTTATTTCGGCCATTAAAGGGGGTTCATTCAATTATAATCGAACGATGACTGGGCGATACGACTAATTAGTTTCGTTTAATACGGCCGGTCCCGTAGTTTTCGGGGTCCACGCAGTGATTTGATTATTCATCGAAGAGACGAACTGCAAGATATGCTTGGAACACGGGTGGCAAGGGCTATTAATGACGACTTTGAAGCTTTTGTCGTTTTCGCCAAGCGAATGAACCAACGGAACCAAGAGAAGCTAATTGTTCAATTTCCTCGATGTGCTTGTATATACTCGAAAGTTTAATTATACTTGGTCTGGCGCTTGCGTGTGTATATATGCGCGATTCGAATCTCGTTTTAGACTCTCTCTTACTCGCGCGCTCATATAGTGCCTAATATGTAAATGTCCGTTTTGATCGTAAAATTAAAAGGACGCGCTCGGTATACTGTACTCATCCCCGTAATGCATACATATGGATATATATGCACACGTGTCTCGTGCTCATTTTCGCATTGTCAAATAATAAATTGCGAGGTTATTAACGTAACTGTAATCGACGGAAAACTGTAAATTTGATATTACTTCGATCGTTATAAATTAGGTTCTCGCGCTTACTCCTCGCTGCATAGGCCTCGACGTTAGAGACGAGCCATTTGAACTATACGCAGACTTTGTAAATTGAAAAGGATTTTTCTTTTCGCGATGGTTTAATTATGTTTCGGTGGATACATGACTTTCGAAATAGACTTGCCGTTCAAAAATGTTTAACGATAGATTTTAAATACTCTTCTCGCACTTGTGTATATGCACGACTATATGAAGAAAATTTATCGAAAGGAGTAATTGCGGTATTGATTACAGTTATAAAATCGTCTTTACACGGTTTCCGCATCGACTTTATCAGCCGACTCGAATGACCAACTAACGCTATTATATACAAATAGTAATTTGTCTCCCCGCCTGCATGAACAATCACCGTCGATTTTTTTTCAAAACAGGGCTAAAGCAGCGTTCGCGATATAATCGGGCTAACGAATAGGCAAAGGAGCAATCGTCGAAAATCGTTTAACTATGTCGGGAAGGGTGAGGGACAAAAAACAGTGCGCTCGTAGATTTCGATTTCAGCCTTTTCAGCCTGATGAACCTATATAGGCGTTTTTTTGTTGCGCGCAGTCCGGCGCATCGTGGCTCGTCGACGAATCCTCTCGTGTGCGCCAGCAGAGCAGCTCACTCTCTCGACAAAGCTCCAATTAGTGCCGTGATTGCGAGTCGTCGGGCGGCGGCGCTTTTTCCCCGCGTACCGTCGCTCGGGATCTGGCGTCGTCGGCCGCGACTGTCGCGAAAACTCTTCTCCCGTCTGTATATATACGTATATATATAGGAGACTGTCACGCACGATCTCTTCCGCGAACGTTGGTGCCATTGGTGTCTATGGTGTCGCCAGTCAGCCACCACCATCAGCCGACGACGACGACGACGACTACCGGGTGACTGTGACGGTGATACTCGCCGACGCGGCGGTATTACGCAGAAAAACAGGGGAGTCGAGCGAATGAGCGAATGTGAGAACGGGACGCCGCGCCATCGAGCGCGAGATCGTTTAGTTGGCGACATTTTTTTCAGGGACATGAATATAGAATATATTGAGTTGTAAGGACAATTGTTAAGTCGCGTGTGTGATATTGCGCGATCTTTTTAAATTTTTATTTTTCACTACAAAATCGTACTTACTTCGTAAAAATATAGATATAGTTGAACCCAGGTTTAAAAAAATATTTAGTACATATAAGTGTTTAGTTTATAAATATCTGTCTCTGTGCGCTTTAATAATTTATTAGATATCGGTGTCTTACTAAACTGTACACGTACTTCACTGCATATTTCACCAGGCATAGGTGAAAAGTTGAAAATTTCATATCTGTATCAATGGCCATTACGAAATACTCGAGCCAAAGGAGCAGGAAACAAAGGATAAAATTCAAGTGCAAATTCAAGAATCAGTCATGCAGAGAGAGAGAGAGCGAGAGAGAAAGAGAGAAAGAGAAGATACGGAGAAACGTCGGTTGTCTGCCGCATTCTGCGCGGGTCGCGCGTACACGAGTACCCACTCATGACGTAGTCGTACAAGAGCGCCGAACGCTTCGCGGCATTACATACATATATACATACCGCGGTGGAGACTTGCGGAGGAGTTGCTAGATGACTCGGGATCTTAAAGCACCGTTCGCTAAAGTCGCCGCCGACGCCGACGCCGACGACACGAAAAGTCAACGCGCGCTTGGTTATAATGCTGCTGCCGCCGCCGGTGCGACACAGGGCAGCACACGATTTTTTTTTTTTTGCGGAATCCCGCGAGCTGCGCCGTTAGAACTTTATGGTAGGATAATTGTGCGCATTGCGAGATGTATCTCGAGCGCTATTTTTATTAATGCGATATGAGTTTTTGATTGCACGGTGGTTTTGAGCGATTCGCGAAATTGAATCGTTTACTTGAAATTCGTAGTTTTTCGTAAAAGTTTAGTATATATTGTAATATACGATCAAAGGGGATATTTTGAAAATTAATTGGCACTCGGTCGTGTCTTTGGTCAATCGAATGGAAACGTATCGGTATTATTTGCACGGAGCTAAAAATACCAAACGTACACAAGCGGAAATTCAATTCTCTTAATTAGCGGGCCTCGTATACTTATATGCGTGTATAGAAAATTCAAACAATTAGTCGAGAATATATTTATATTTTATAAATACATCACAAAAGCGAGATTTCGCTTTTATCAATTAACTTTGGAATTATATACTCCATACGGAGTCAATATAGAGTTCCGGTTGAATTACGTTAGTATATATATATATATATATATATATACAAGCTGCGGCGAATAGTGGGAAGAATAGCGGGCGGTGGCCAGAACAAACCTCGAGAAATAATTCCAATTAGTATTCGACACGTACGCATCGGGGACGATGCTGCAAGCAAACACTTTAGTTTCTCCGCGAGACTCGCGTAGTAGTCGCACGGTCCCTCTCTCTCTCTCTCTCTCTCTCTCTCTCTCTCTGCCCCTTTCTGTCTGTGTGCAGCAGTACAGCGGCAAGAGCGCCACAAAGAAAGGCGAGGAGCGAATTCTCGCAAACATGATGCAATTCGGAATTCTTTTGCTAAACACTTTAATATCGTCCGATACCAATTATAACGGGATACTATGTCCTATATCGAATACAAATTTGTAGACACTTTCAAGTCCCCTTAGCACGAAATGTTCAAATGCGATTTTGTAATAATAGCGTTTTTTTAATTGCGATTTGGAAATTTTTGAGCGTGAAATGCATATTTTATACGTCATTCGATTATTTATAAGAATTTCTAAATATTAAGAATAATATATATAGCAATCTTTAACTGAAGGTGTATAATTTTTCAATTTTTCCCATTGAATGATTTACAAAAAGAGTATAAAGCGAGTGGAATGTATCGCGATCATTACGAACAGAAAGGAAATTTCACATTTTCTATATGTATATATAGAAAACATTACTCAGGCCATTTTGAGCCATAAGCCGCGACACTCCTCGGTACAACTTGAGCCATTCGACTATAATAGCCCCATTTCGAATTTCCACGCTGTATCTAGACGGTGAAGCCCCGAGCTTATATACCCACGGCCGTTGCACGATGCCAACCAGTGGAACCAGCGCGTGCGTATCGAATCGGACAAAAAGCCCCGGCGCTCTCGGTACCACAGTACTTTTTCCTCCATTCTTACAGTTTTTTGGTCTCACACACACACACACACACATGCACAGCTCTCGCATATGGGTGACTCGATATTCCAGAATTGTTTTCTCTCCACCAACCTCGAGATCATAATAGAAATCGCTCGATTAGCGCAGCGGCAAGGATTTTCCGTCAGGCGAATCACATATATATATATACATGTGTGTGTGTGTGTTGGTGCGTTCGCCACGGCCTCGTGAGCTCGACTCCTTGTTTTTTTATCTAGGCTCGCTGGCAGCTCGTTAATGCGAAACCAGAATCGACTCGCAGCAGCAGCAGCAGCTCATTTTTGTCCCTTCGGTCAATTAGGGAAGACAGATCGAGTATTTATTTGTCAAACATTCCTGGGCGTTTTAGAAATCTGCGCGGTGCACCACCGTGGTAGCGACGGTACGAGAGACCTCGATAAGCTCAAGCGGGCGCGCGGATGTGGAAAAGTTTTCCCGCACTCGTGTGTCGGTGTGGTCGTTAACAGCGAGAGATTCATGACGTTGATTGAAAAATATATATATGTGTGTCTGTATGTGTGTGTGTGTGTCTCCGCCTAGGCCGTATAATCGAGATCGTGCGAGTGGCGGTTATGTTATATGGAGCTCGATCGATTCCTTGCCGATGGAAACAATCGTTGATGTATGGGGAAAGTTAATGTCCTTTACGTTTTGTCGCGCGCGGTGTGTATTACTTTTGAGACGTACAACTCGGTCGCGCTTTGGTACCGCGACTTTGCTTCGTCGGGATGATAAATAATTTCTGTGTGTGTGTTATTGCTGTAGTGTTGCAATAGTTGGCTTTCGATCGAATCGAAGAATTCCAATGTTTCTATAATATTGTATATTATTGATAGATACTTCGTTCTTTTCAATATTATGTATACGCGGTGAATAATATGAGATTCATTAAAGCGTTTAAAAAAAAAAAAGAACACTGCAATGAAGCCTGTACTCGGAATCGACAACTAACAAACGGCCTATATGAATGCAGCTCAAGTGAAGAAATTCACTTCGGCGAACCACTCGGGTGGAAGAAACATAATTCTCTTCTCATTCCCTCCTCTAAACCGCTTATTGAACACTCGATCATATACCCAAACGTTTATTAATCCACCAATTAGCAGCTCCTTCCTTCCAACGAAATAACACGCGCACACATTCTTACAGCATCTCATCGTAATACGCGGCGATAAAGCCTTTTTCTAAATTGAACGGATCGAATCGGTGATGCCGCGACGACGCGTATACACTATTATGCAAATGCAAAAATGTTACAGAGCCGCGCGGGTAACGATCGTCATCGTGTGCGTGTGCATAGTGCCGATTTCGTAGTCGCGTATAGCCGCGCCGCAGAAACTTATATACACACAAGACTCGCGGTTACGTCCTGCGCGTATAACTCGTGGGTCGTGTATACCTTGTCTCTGTCCTACATATATATACGTAGAGATGCGGTGAGCTGCGTTCGCGCGGACGCCCACGCGAATGTATACACTTATAGCGGAGATCGAAGCCGTGCATCTCTCTCTCTCTCTCTCTCGAGTCGAGGATTAAGAGCGCACGAGAGGCCATGAACATCGCGTCTCTGGCCAATCTCTTTTCAGACTGCACACAAGCCCCAGCTACCACCGCTAAATTAAATCGCTTCATTTTTTTTTGCTCTTACATATATATACTTCGCTTGGCTTTAAATTGCGCCGCTCCTCTCTTTTTGGCTTTTCGCGGCCTATACATGCTTTATGGAGAGACACACTTTTGTCGGCTCAAAATGTTTGCCCGATTTATGAGTTTAATCAATGGCCGATGCGATTCTCGATTGGCTCTTATGATTATACGTTCGTTTACCGAAAGCAATTACGCGCGTTTTTTTTCGAAACGAGGTTTGGTGCTTTTGGAATAGCAGTCGCGGCCCTTGATTGGCTGTATCAAAAACGTTTTGCCTACAATCCATAGTATATGTAAGCAATTCAATAAAGTATACGAGCGTGCAAGTTATTAACGTCCGTTTGATAAATTCTAAACTTTATGCCGCACATAAAATGTATAACGCACAGTTTACATCGAATGTTTCGCTGAACTAAATTGACTTTTGGACGAGGCGTGCGAAGCTTCGAAAATGATTTCGTAAAGATTTCGGAGCCAAATTAAATATTGACCACCTCTCTTTCTCTCTCCCTATATACTAATTACATATGCAGCATAACGACGTTAATTATCGTGTTTGTTAAATAAGATGACGGGGCCCATTTCTCGGAAAGCCCGGAGCGTGTAATATTTTGGTTAATGAGCGAGAACTTGTGAAGATGTCACAAGTTTCAATTGAGATTTAGGAGCTCCTCGAGACTCTCGATCCGCCTCTGCTTTAATCGTATACCCCCCGCTGCTGCCGCCGCCTTCGCTGACTACTTCCTCGATGATGCTTCAAAAACCCAGCTTGTATATATATACACACTGTGTGTCAACTCTTGCGACACTTCCGCGCGCCTCCTTTAAACTTTCATCTTCGTTCCACTCCTCTTCGGTTCGACTTTCTTCGCTGTATATATACATATACATGTAAAGAACTGGTGTGTATAATTATTCGTGAATTGGTGGCAATTGAATTTTTATTGCGTTTATCAATTAGAGCGGAATATATTTCCGTTTCGACGTAAACAGCTGTAATAGTAAAAGCTTTATATAAAGTAAATACAGATGCGAGCTGGCGATATATTCTCGTACGTTAAGCATATCTGTTTTAAAAAGGCGATTCTCGGTAGGAGATAATTAAGCTCACGCAGAGTTAATTAAGTTCATGGTCAAGTTAAAAGTAGTCTTCCCGATCTCTCTCTCTCTCTCTCTCTCTCTCTCTCTCTCTCTCTCTCTCGACCCTACCTACTTAACCCAGACAAATCGACACTTTGCTTCGAACCGTGATTTTTCCCTTTTTCCTTATCGATCTTATATATGCGCGTTTAAAGTTCTATAAACAATTTACTGCAATAATAAATCAATTTGCAAGAATTTCACCACTTGGAACGAAGCTCTTTTAATCGCTGGCATCTCAACCATTCCCGAGAACAGTTATCACACAGTTTATACATATATACATATACGCAGCTAAAGGCCATTGAAAGCCATAAATTTTCGGCGACTTTTTTTTAAATTCCCCTTAATTCTCAACGCGGCAACTGTAATTGTCTTAACGAAATTATACTCTCCGTTTCCGCGTAATAAACAAACATTCCAAAACGGACCCATGTATTGCACAATCACGCGCGCGCGCGCGCGCTGCGTAATAATCGCTACAATATGCTTTGATGCTTGCATAATAGCGCCAGGTCGAAAAAGAGCTGCCGCGCGCGTGCAAGCACGAAAAAAAAACGTCCACCATATATATATATATCCAATATGAAAAACCGAAACGGAGCTGCACAACCGTTCCGTAGATTACGATATATAAGTAGCCGTATTCGCCTCGATTCGCCTGTGCATATATATATATATAACACAATCGAAGCTGCGAAGGTGCAGTGCAAAAGAACAGGCGCGTCGAATAAAGGATAAACTCTTGCGGGGGCGAGACGCTGCAGCATATAGACAGTCATGCAAACGGGGGGGTTTATATAGGCGAAGAAAGGCGAGCAGCAGCAGCGGCGGCGGCGGCAGTAATAGTAGCGGCGCACAAAAGTCGCGGGCGTGAGAAAGCGACGGGCGGCGCGCGAGCGAGAGCCACCAATTAACACCAATTAACGTTCATCTGCTCTGCCTAGGTACACGTATGTGCAGTATATGTGTGCTCTGTCGTCGTCGTTGCGCCGCTGACCTACGCTCGGATTATAAGATATACACAGGGGACTCTTTGTGTGTCTACCTCTCTCTCTCTCACTCTCTGTCTCTCTGTCTTTCTGGGCCGATTACCGAGCCTTATACACGCGCTTTACGTGCTGCAATCTCGAAAATCGCTCATTCTCAGAGAGAGGGAGAGAACGGGTGTGCTGCAACTTACCGCCAGAGTTACGAGTTTCGTGTGCGATTATCTCCCTTTCTTTCTTTCTTTCTTTCTTTTTTTTTTTTATTATGCCCGCGTCCGAGCGCGCGTATATACGCTATCTCGTCTTTTTTTGTTTTACGTCGTTTAAAGGCGCGTGGATGTTACGTTATAGCGGCCGCTTCCTTTTTGCTTTGGGAGAATTTCGACGCGCGACTTGGCGACACGTCGCGCAATTCCTTTACGCACCACTGTGACATTGTCTCGCTGACAATGATGGCCTTGTCTTTCTATTTCAGCTCTCGCTCCTTTTCGCGCGCCGTTGCTGTAAAAGTCCCGTATTACCCGCAAAGTTGCTTCACATTTTCCATTTTTTTTTTTTTCGTTCCTTTGCCGCGTTTCGCGCGTTTGGAAAGTAGCTGTTGTTGTCGTTTATGCAACGGGGGTGCGGTATTCCTATTCCGTCATTACTCTTAAATACGATCATTATAATATTAGTCTCCGCGTATAAATATATATATATCAGTTGGATCGGGTTCGAAGTATAATGTATATAAGGAACAGAGGCGGAACAATGAAGGAAGCCGCGTAAAACACGGATAATGCCGTTGCGCGCGCGCGAGCCGTAATATACAATAAATGATATCCGACGTAAATTGTACGAGAAAATTAAAGTTGTCGATCCCGCTTGTGCGCACGAAGTTAAGAAGAAGAAGGCGAAGAAGAGAAAGAAAAAATCGTCCATCGCTTCGTGAACGGATAATACTCTTTGAGCGTCCGCGTTACATCTGAACCATAGCTACCGCTAATCGATTAAACACACACACACACACAGACACAGAATTTGAAAGCTCCTCGTGCACCGCAGCTGAGTTATTATAATCAATTTTTTTTTCGATTCCGCGCGCGCATCGGAGCATCTCCGACGTCCGCTATCATTTATAAAAGGATGAAAAAAAACGAAAAGAAAAGAACAAAACGAAAGATCGCTCCGTGACGCGAGCTCCCTATACACCAACGAAAATAAAAAATGAAAATAAACCGAAGACGAACAAAGTCGGCTTTTGTAATTATTCGAAGTGTCTAGAAGCCCATAAAGCTCACTAGCGCGTCTATATACATATATAAATAGGCTTACGCGGACGAGCATCTCTATGTACATACATAGGCTATACGTTGAGAGTAAGAGAGCGAGAGAGGAATCGGAATTCATTGCATCGAGCTCTCGTCACGCACGACGTATAAGCCTGATTGGTGGTTACGAGATCGTGTTCTCTCTATTTCTCTCTCTCTCTCTCTCTCTCTCTTGGTAAGAGCTTATAAGATCAAAGATATTATCGGGAGGATCTAGAGGACCTAGAGAGAGAGAAACTCGCGTTCGGCAGCCGCGATCGAGACATGGCCGAGCATCGAGACGGGACTTGCGGTACTATCCTTGCGGCGAGAACGCGCCTAAATAATGTACAACGTACGTTTGTCCGAGCGCTTGTATGCGCCTCCGCTGTACGCGTCCATTAAGAGCTCGACGAGCATCGCGGCTGTCTAGATGTGTGTCTGTGCGTAGTGTGTACCCACGCCCCAAAGTGGGGCCCCCTCCCCGATCAGCCGTTGCTCATGCTTCAGCTCGCGATCAGTTATACACACGCGCACACCGGCGATTTTCGAGGTTAATGGTCGAGACGAGTACGAGTGGACGAGGCCTCGATGCCTTAGCTATAGACGCGATCTAGATAGTTTCTTCTTTTTCGCTTTAAACTCTTTTGCCGATATATAGAATGTTTATCGGTGTGCTTTAGTTCCTTCTTTTTTTTTTTGTTGCAGAAATGCTTGTATAGTCGTGGGAACCCATCGACTGTTGTAATCTTTTCATTTCGGTGTAATATAAATATACGTGTATTATTATATTGGAAAGTTGGTGCGCTTCGGTATAAGACAATGTGTCCCGCGTATCTTGACTTTATCTACTTGACACATCAAATATCGACGCTCAATCGGGTGTATATCGTTTACTTTCGAGTTCCCTACAATTTATAACCACAGCACGTTGCGCCGATGGTAATATTTAAAGTATAAAGCTGACTAAGCGATTTCGTAGCGGATCTATGTACCGCTCGAATCAACAGCATTGAATTCTAATACAATTAAAGTATCGCTTTCGGTATTCCGTATCTCGCATATATACGATTCTCAATGGGATTCAGACATTCCTGCGCACATAAGCGATAGAAAAACGCCGCTCGTATGTATAGGAAAATCAGCTGCAGTCACGCCTTAAGAGATATATATACTGCTGAAGTGCGAGGGAGGCCATCATACGAATACGCGCAAGAGCGAGCTGTGTATATATATATATAATGTAGTGAAAAGCGTTTGGCGCACTCGACATTGGCCCGAGAGAGTAGTACAAGGAGGCGGCGGCTGCGGCTGCGCAGCTAATAGACCGGATAATCTCGAGCACAGGGGCGCGAGTTGTCGCTGTGTTTAACGGTGATACCGCCGCTAATAAAATAGCCCCGCTCGGAGCGTTATTTACGAGCTGTATGGTAGTCTAATCGGTTATGCTCTGATAAAATCAAGCCGCTATAAGCCGCCCGCTGTGCCACCGCGTGGCAATAATGCCGCTTTCAGCGCCGTCTGCAACGGCCCAACGATCCTCCGATACTCACCTCTCGTTAACGATTTAGTAGCTCTCTCTCTCTCTCTCTCTCTCTCTCTCTCTCTGCCTGCACAGCCAACCGCTAATCGGCGAATTCCCGCGGTTATATTAGGAGCTGCTGCTGCTGCTCCTTCTTCCTTCTCCGATTTTTTTTCTTACGTATATTCTATATGTATATTAGCCGCTTAGTCGCGTGTAATGCGCGTTGGCGTTTAGTGCTATTGAATAAGTATTAGATGCAGATCGTTTAATTGCCAATGTCGCTCGTGCAGTTAAGAACATACACGCGAACGAGAAATGTCATTAAATAATTCAAAGCGTTGCATATTAGGTGTAATGCTGGTCTTTGATGCTAATGGAGATATTAGTGATAAACTGTAATTGGATGGATGTTTCGTTTTAATCGATTTATATGTATGATTTATAACGAAACGCTCGCGAAAGCGGACTGCCCCGTTTCTTTTTTGCACATCGAAATTGTTGTATCGCATTATATAATTTAACAGGCGGAATGTCGGTCTACCATATAGAATCATTCGAATAATCGTCTTTGGCTATCTCCTCGAATGTATATCGCTCGTAAGTCACCGAAGAAATACAGTGACGAAAAATGAAAAATGAAAAATGAACGAAGTCGAGGCACTTTTTTTTTCCCTTTCCCATTCTTTCCATTCTGTAACCAAAGTACGTGCTCGCGCGCGCGGCATACATTTTCAAATATCCCCGAGATCGGATCATCGTGTAAATAAAATCAAGATGTAGAGAGAACGAATGATTTATGAAACTAAAAGCACGTCCGAAACGAGAAGAGAAAATACTTGCCGTCAGGACGATTTTAGATTGATCGATTGATCGGTCGATCAATCGATTTGATCGACACGGAATCGCCGCACGAGGTTCTTTTTCTTTAAAGGATATATACATTGAAACCCACGCGCTTTGACCAAACGTAACTCAACTATTACGAATAGGCAGTGCGCGCGCGCGCCTCTGTACTTATATGTGTGTGTGTGTGTGTGTGACGTTCGGACATTCTGTCTGATTTTTTTCTTCTTCTCATTTTCTCTCTCCCTCTCTCTTACTCTCGTGCGTTACACCCATTAAACTTGATCTTTTGACATAAATTAAGAAATGTCCATTAATCTTCGTAGACAAACCTCGATCGAACAGTTTTTCGTGATACCAAATCAGGTCCGACTAAGTTGTAATACGATTTTATAAAACGTGTAATATCACGTTAAGTAGTTTCATTATAAGCCTTTTTTTTTTCATTCCACCCGATAAGATTGTGGTCGCGGCAGCATTTTTTTTCTTCGCCAACGCGCAACCAACTTGTGAAATAATCCTTACCGACATATACATATATACCTACACGTCGAAAGCTACTTTCTAAACGTCCTAACGAATGCGGCATTTTCATTTGATTTCCAGAGACAGTTCACGTTGATCCTGCAAGCGAGGGACGAGGGAAGCGCGGGTGTAATCGAGGAGGCGAGCTACAGCGGCATCGTACTGCCCGGACCGACGTGGCACACGCTCAATCATCAGGGCAGAAACGCCCACCTGGCGTACAGAGTGAGGGTGCAGTGCGCCGACCACTACTACAACGCTACCTGCACGAAATTCTGTAGGCCGAGGAACGACATATTCGGACATTACACGTGCGACGAGAACGGCGACAAGGTCTGCATACAGGGATGGAAGGGCGCCGACTGCGAAACCGGTAAGCATTCCAACTCTCTTTCTCTCTCTCCCTTGCATTAGTGTAAAAGTTGTATATAAACATTGCGATCGTCGAGGAAAAGAAAGAGCGGCACCATGCAGTTACGCGAATTGGGCTAACGAGCGATGTGGAATGAGACAGAAATCGTTTTCATTAATTAATTAGGAACAATCGTTGGCATTGGTGTTCCATTCTATTTTTAGACAGTGTCAATTGGTATATTACTCGCGCCGATGTACGACTCGAGCTCGCCACATTATACGCTCTCTCGCTAATTTTTTTTTCTTTTCTTTTTATTGTACTTTTTCAAAAGGATCAAATCACCGTTATAATCATCCATCGCGCGTCAATACCAAAGAAGCTTTTGTATCCCCGCCGCGCCATTTTTCACGCGCAAAAACTGCTATTTACGTTTTTTTTTCTTCTTTTTTTTTTTGGTTCGTAACACCAGCCGCGCGATGTATAGAAAGAATTATCCGAGCGTCTCTCTCGATCCTTAAATAATATCATTCGCAGCAGCGCGAGTTGCGAAACAGTACGAATTCTTGCGCGGTTCTCGAACGAGCCTCGCTCGCGCTTTCGAGAGAGCACAATTTTAATTTGAAAATGATAAATAACATTCATACATTAAGATTTCTTTTCTAAACAAACTTAATTGCCTTGCCCACATCAACAGCTGAACCTCGAGAGAGAAGGAAAAAAAAAAGAGAACGAGGAGAAAAAGAATTATGACGCGAAAGGTTGATTGACAGCTCTGCTGCCAGAGAACTCTGATGCTCTCGGGGTCGGCCGCTAGAGAAGGAGAGAAAGAGAGAGAGAGAGAGACATGAGGATCCAAAAGAACGAGAGAGAGAGGAAGGAAGATCAGAGGGCATAGACAAAAAAAATGACGATATAATAAGAATGCGAAGCAGCAGCGGCAGCAGCAGCAGCAGCGATGGCCGCGTGTGCTTGGTGCAAACAAAAAATTCTCACGATAGAAAATAAAAAGTAGAAGCCGCGCGATCTTATGGTCAGGCTGGTGCTGCTAACTTCTATATATATATATATAGGTTGGAACGTCCGTAGCGCTCGTTTCACCTTCGCAGTACACATATATACCGCGGCACACACTCGCGTCGGATCGGTGTGTACCTAATCGGCCTGTCTCGGCGAATTACGCTACACTGGGATGCGTTTTGCGTTTACGCACGCGCGCTTACCCTCTTTCCTTCATCCTTCCACACGACGCATTATATACATACGTGTAATATATATAAATGTTCTCTCGTTCTCGAGGCGCGCAACGAAAAAAACAAAGAAAAACAGAGTGGAAATAAGAAGGAGAGGAGGTAGAGATCGCAACGCATAAGCGCGAGTGGCGTCGTGCGATCCCGTTTTGTAATGGGATTCAATTTCGCGACTCTCTCTGTCTGTCTCTCTGGTGCAGTGTACGATCGCGTATATTCGATGATTAATTTTCGATACCCTACCGTGCCATATAATAAGTTATACGCCGCGTGAGTCATGCGGTGCGAGCGAGAGAGTTTTACAAGCTCGCAGCCGCGGAGGCAGGCTCGACTATATATACTATATATACGCGGATCCACGCGGGCTAAACCATATCGGTTTGGCATTGCTGTAGCACGCGCACGCTGAGTTGCGAATATTTCGTTATGCTCGCGCCAAACGGCACCCGCGTGTATATATATACTCGTTCTCATGGCTCTTATCGCTTCCTCCTTCGCTCCACTGTTGCATGCATACCCTTCCTTCCTACTCCTTTTTTCATTCTCCCTCTCCTTCTGGCTTTCTACATTTCCTTGTCTTTACATAATTAATACGCGACTCTGCGTCTGTGTGTACATTATCTCTACACACACACACACACACACAAGCGCGCGTCTTTTATTCCGTTATTTATATTTTGCATTTAATAATTGCATTTCCATAATTGCTGTTTTACATTCGCGCTTATGTATATACATACATGTGTGTGTACGAGCGAAGCGCCGCGCGCTCGTGTGGTGAGCTACTTGCGCGAATGAACCTTTGATAATTTGAATTATCGAGCGGTTGGGTACACGTGGGCAAAAATTAAGCGTGGTAATTGCGCTGCACTGCGCCTCTCTCTCTCTCTCTTTCTTTCTGTGTATATATGTGTGTATACGCGCGAACGGAAAAATCGCGCCTCGGTTGATTATACATACGCATTCATAATTCGCATATTTTCCTTTTATGCTTGTGCCAACAGTCGAGGCTGTACGTGTATATGCAAGGATTGCCTTTTCATAAATCATGTGTATATACGAGCGGCGAGACGCGAGATTTCAGTTGAAAATTTAAAAAACTATGTAAATTATTTAAAAAGCGTGATATTGAATTATTGCGAACGGTATAATTGGGCGCTGCACTTGACCAGTATCGTTGCTCCCATAAGAATTTCTTGCAATATACCCATTGTGAAATAATTTTCTCATTATTCGAAAGTTATTTTAATTTTAAGAAATTTTAGCTTGCAGCTGCAATACCTGTACAATATTGCAGTTTTTCCATTCCTTTATCCAGAATCTACGTTTAAATTCAAAAATAATAATTTCGTTACTTCGTTATCTCCTCAATAAATTACATAAACTATATAAATTACAATAAACTCACCTATCGCATTATAAGAACTTTTAACAGCATATCGTCACCGAAACAGCCATATATTTTCCTCGGCAGAGCCGCGCAAACAAAAAAAAAACCAAAGGCCTGAAAGTTCATTTTCTCGTCCTATCTCCGCTTCTATATTTATATACAGGAGGCGAGGCAAAGCTTTTCCGCGCGGTCTCTCAACTACGTCGCCGTAAATACACGCGGCCGAGCGATATAAATGATCGACGAAACGTGCAGCCGATATTAAACTCCTTCTTTATCCAACGCTGTATACACACACTGCACACATGCAGACGGACGCGTGCGTGCGTGCGCGCGTCATTGATTAACGTGTTTCACGTTCTATAATGAGCCGTTGGCCACTCGCGATCAATTTACCTCGACGCTCGCGCCCATCCTCGGAGGGGGGAGGTTAAGTCAAGAGAGCGAGAGCAATGAGAAAAAAAAAGCAAGAGAGAGTGAGAGAGAAGGAAGCGCATGCAGTAGTAGAAGCGCTCGCGCGCCGATGTTTGCCTGCGGGGCGACGATAAGACAGTGGCGCGAATTTACGAGGGCGCTCGAAATAGTAGCCAGTTGCGCGCGAATTTATTGTAATTGAGTGGCGGTGGTTGGTGCCCCGCAAAGCCTGCGCAGCCTGAGGAAAGAGAACTCGGACGATACGGCGCCCCGGCCTTTTACTAAACCTGTATATATGCATATATGTGTGTGTGTGTATATACCTACCATCAGTGGTGGCAATTGCTGCATGCACTACTGGTATTCCGCTATTGCGTAATATTATTCCACCTCGTGTGTTTCTCTTTTTCTCCTTCGTCTTCTTTTTCTTTTTTTATTGTGCCTCGCAGAGTGATTTAGTTTTATCGCCGCGTGCGCCTGTGTATATACGAGGCACTGCGGGCGCCTTTTGACGCATCATGACAGCGAATACCTGCCCGACCGAAGAATTTCCTAATTTACCTCATTGTAATATGGATTAGTAAGTAATGACTTTTGGATTCGCTGCGAATCGTAGCCTTTATATACATCGAAGCGGATCCCAATGGAATTTACGGGCTAAACGCCTCGCGAGGTTTTATCGCTGTTTTAGAAATTTTCCACGCAGGTGTAATAAACGTAACTCACCACGACGATGCGAAAATATAATATCGAACTAATTCGTGTATCAGGCGCGTATAGCGGCAACGGACTCTTCTCATTTCATCGGAATCCGATAAAAGCCAAAGCTAATTATTATTATTCCGATCATTAGCTTTCGCATCATCTCAGCAGAACGAAACCTTGGAATATTCTCAATACTCACTTCCACGATATCGTACGTACACCGTCGATAAAACACTACATTATCGACTTTTCTGAAACCTATACACACACACACACTGAGCGAATATCTCCAAGCTACGGAATGTGCGCGTATAGAAAAAAAGATCTGTATATTGCCGCTGCAGCTGACCTTCCAACGCGTCTCTCTCTCTCTCTCTCTCCTCTCGGACAACGCCTGATTCTCATCGGACGCATGGCTCTCGCTCGTCCGCAATCAACGCATTACTCGCTCGCGCATCGCTAACGGCCATGCGTATACAATATATATACACACGGTCTCGCGGCCGGTATAATACCTTAACACACGCCGCCAGCTCTGGACATCGTAGAATCGTTTAGGTTGTCGGCCGCGCCAGTGTCGAGGGCAGTGTATATATACATATACACAATATATATATATATATGTGAGCTACACATCACACCAGCGGATCACGCCATACTCAGCGTGTGTCCTCTCTCTCTCAGCTCACAATGGACCGACGTGTAATATAACAGCTCTTTCTTTGCCGCCTAATCGCTACTTCCGCCTCCCTTTCTCTCACTCTCCTCTTCTTCTTCTGCTGGTTCTTCTTCTTCTTCTTCTTCTTTGCCGACGCTGCCGCAGCCGCCAAGTGCACAGAGAAAGAGAGAGAGAGAGAGACGGCAAGCTCGTCGTCGCAAACCTATGATCTTTTTTTGCGGGCATTATGAGCTGTGCGCGGCCTGACCGGTACTTTTCTCTCTCTCTCTCTCTCTCTCGCCTCTCGCACACTACACACCTCTCCGTCCTTCTTTTATCTATTTTTCTTTAATCGCAGCTTTTTGCGATGCGCGAGGAGAGACAGAGAGAGAGCATGTGACACTCGGTGTGTCGCCGTGGCGGGCCGGTTTCACAAGGCGGCTCCGCGGTGTAATTGGAAAATTTATAGTTGCGAGGCAGCGGGCTATATAGAGGCGTTGAAAAATCGCGGGATAATTGTTGACACCAAGCCCCTGACCTCAGCCTCGCCACGTCGTCCTCATCGTTCCCTTTCTTTCTTTCGTTCGTTTTCTTTTTCTTTGTTTTTTTTTCCATCTCTCTTCTTATTATCTCTTTCCTTTCTCGCTCTCCATGCGACTTCGGCTCATTCATTATTGTCATATTCGTCAGCGCGCGGTGAAATTACAAGGTAATATGCACGAGTGCGTTGCGCACATGTCTCTGGTTCGTGTGTGCAGCGAGGGACTTTTTTCCTCTCTCGCTCGTGGGCGAAATGAATGATCAAGCGCTTAATGAGATGCAATCTTTTTGCCGCGGTGCTATATAATACCATACGGCATGTGTGTGTGTGTGTGCAGCAGCGACGCGGGGACGACGTGAGAGTCGCATTGAAAGGTTTCGCGTAAAATATAGGTGGTACGATTTCTCCCTAGATCGCGCGGTAATTATATTCAACGTTATTAAAAAAAAAACAGCGCGAGATCGATGATGAGCCACGACTGCACGATGTTCACCCAAGAGATTTGAATCGTTGTAAACGAATTGAATTAGCGGATAATAATTTGAACCTATTGCGAGGTCATTTGCATAACCGTTCGCACGAGAGAGTACAAGTAATTTTTTTTTTTCCCCCATTTATTTTGAAAAAAAGAATCACCGCGCAAATCATCCGCGCCAATCGCCTAAAACGAGGGCGGCGATAAATTAAACACCGTATTACGTGCATTCGAATCGTAAAACTCGTTTGAAACTATACCTTCGGATCTTGCAAGCATCGACACGTTAGGCGGATAAATCTTCCGTACTCGCGGTTTTATTCCCGAAGCTGCACGCCATTCTCTCCTCTAAATAAAATTACTAATTCCAAAGCGGCATTTATAAGCTGCGAGAGAGAGAGAGAGAGAGGACACAGCATTATAATATGTACTATACACCTCAGCGGAGTGAGTTTCACATTTTCGAGCACGCGGTACACTTTTTGCGGCGCGCTGTGAATTTCTCTCCACGACTGGTACTATAGAGCGAGCGTTACCCGCTTCTCCTCATGACATTTTTAATAAGCAAAAACTCCTTAGAAAATGAGAACATTAACGTCATGATTTGACTATAATCCCGAGTAAGATGCGAGTGAATGATGTAAGTGGGGTAGCATCCGTACACTCTCTCTCTCTCTCTCTTGATCTCAAAAGAGATGAGCGAGGAGCGAGAAAGAGAAACAGAGACAGAGAGAAGTACCAGAGAGACGGTCGCACGACCTATGGTGATGACGAAGCCACACAAGATGAAATGGTACAGGGTGATTCACGGCAAATGAAATCACAAATTTCCCGCATGACTTTCAGTGCGTTTGTGTGTGTACGCGCGCGCGCGCGCGCAATACGTACACATATATATATATATGTATACGCCGCACGGTATAGCCTTGTAAACGTTTTAATGATGAATTGCATAATTGCATTCATAAAACAGTGAAGGAATTTTCACTTATTTCAGAAAAAAAAAAAGGATTGCAACAAATAAATCGTTGGGAAAAATAGCAAATCGCACTCTTTTATATACTCTCAGCATTTATTACAACGCATATTTTTTAGCGCTAACATTGTAACTCGAAACATTAAACTCTCCATCAAATACAATTATTTTCAAATAATAAACATAGAAAGTAAATTCCGAATTATTATCCTTGATTTAAAATCGTTAATTTAATTAATTGACTGAAATCGCCGTGAGATATCGCCTTTTGCGATTTTCACTCGACGAACCAGGCTCATTGGGAAAGAGCGCAAAAACAAACTATGTATTCCGGAATAAATTCCTTATATTTACCACTGTCCTACATAATTTCAATACATTTATTATTCATATCTGCATCGGCATATTTATTTAGATTTAAACAGGAAAAAAAAAAGTAACACTTTTCGGACACCTGCACGCGCAAATATCTAAAATAAAATTCTGTTTGCTCAGCTCGTTCTCACATTGTAAATCGATCGACAATAAATATCCACGTCGTTAAACGTCTCGACAAAAATGAAATTACGGAATCCCAATTAGTCCCTTTGTCCGATGAGGTTTACCATGATGAGAACAAGACGTTCAACACACACACACACACACACACACAATTCCTCTCTCTCTCTCTGTCTTTCTCTGTCTGTCGCGACGCGCGGGTTTACCTTTCGAATTTGAAGAAAGGACAAAATGCGGCTCCTCTTATTTAAAGAGCTCAGCGTCGGCGCAAACGTTGAGAGTACTATACGGCCACGACGCCTCTATTTATACAGCTTGTATGCAGCGCGGCCGCGAGGAGAAGGGAAGGAGAGCTGCAGAAAGAGAGAGAGAGAAAAGTCTCGCGAACTCGCTTGCTTCAGCCCAAGAGTGAGCGCCTCCGAGCTAGTGAGCGTATACTGCAGCGCGCGCGTTACGGGAAAACTGGCTTTGCCGATTTTTACGGCGCCCGTTGAAAGGTCAATCGGTAGATTTCACTCGCTCGCGCGCCGTATACCTCGGCGAGCTTCGCATCACGACTTGGAGCCCCGACTCTCTCTCTCTCTCTCTTTCTCTGATGTTGGCAGCGTGAAATCCACGATTCACCGACAGTCTCTCTCTCCCTCTCTATTCCTCCCTTTCGCCCCCGCTCGCCTGGATCTATTTGCATAATGACCCAATGAATTTTAAACGCCGTTTCCCTCAGCTCTTTTATCGATTGCAGGTCCTCTTCTTCTTTTTTTTCTTCCTTTTTTCATCAATCCCTTTCCATTCTTTAGCAGTAAATGCTCGATCGAGTGAAACGTGATGGGAAAATTGTTTTTTTAAATTTATATCCTCTCGTTACTTTTTTTCGTGCATGCAAACGAGCGATTTTGACAAGTGTTAAAAAGGTGTGAATATATGGCCGACACTTGACACGTTGCTCTTGCAAAATAGCAAATGAAATCTGCTGTAACCAATAATCTGCGTTATATACGTATACGAGCATATCAAAGGGTCATTTCAGCTATTTCCATCGATCAACTCAACCGATGCAGTTACGGAACCTTATTCCGACGTAACATTTTTAGAGCGCGATATACACGTCCGCATTTGTATATATACAAAATTTATGAAATCATCGAAACGGATGCAGGTATACGAAGGAATATCGCGATGGCATCCGAAGAATGCGCTGAACCGACTACTGAATCATTTATAAATACCGCAAATATTACAGCCGCGTGAAAAGTAAAGCGAGCTCATCTGCATGGTCGATTTCTCAGCTAAAGGCGTTATGGCTTTTTCCGCGGAAGCGCGTTTCGCGCGAGTTGTATACACGTAATTCGCGCATCTCACTGCGGCTGTATAGAAGGTGCCGAGATTCACGATATATATATATACATATAGATGCAGCAAGTATAAAATCCATGGGCGATTATGGAAGCAACGATGACCCCGCCGGTGCGATGCACAATGGAATTTTAACGAGGCGACATTTGCGAAACCAATATTATACACACGGCAAAAGGCGCGAAAGGGACTTAACGAAGCGCGACCGCACCGCGCGTGGAATATCGCTGCTTGATTGCGGCCGTTAAAGTGATCCGCGAGCCTCTGTAATCAGATGAGCTGTGGGAAAGAGCATGGAAGATATCTTCTATTCGCCTTTTCTTTTTCGTCGTATACCTGTTCTTTTTCTTTTCTCTTTTTTTTTCGTTCATCTCTCGCTCCTTCTGCACCTCGCGCTGGCCGCGCAACTCCTTTATCCTTTATCGTTTTGCGAAATTATAATCAAAGTTTATTGATACCGCCGATGCCTCCCCTCTTACCGTTTGCATATGGGAGTTTCGAGTCAAGTGCACATTTCTGCGACTCGAGTTATAAATTTTCCTCAAGCTTACACACACACACACAGAGAGAGAGAGAGATTTTCATCGGAGGCGCGTATCAAAGCTTACCATAATTAATACAGTCTATTGTTATCGCTCTCTCTCTCTTGCTCATGTTTATGGCACCGAAGAATGCGTATGTACGAAAGTTTTTCAAAGCTATCTGCGCGAGTCGGTGTCGGCGCCCCCAGAAACTGCTTCTCTTTACTTCGAAACGGTACATTTTATCATCTTGAGAAAGGATGGAAAAAAAGAAGAAGAAGAAGAAGAAGAAAAAAATGGAAATAAAACGATAAGTTTTGCGGTAATTATTGTAAATTCTTGATGTTACGCCTGCAACAAATTACAGTTACGCTCAACAATAATACATAAATTTATTTATCGCCGCGATAATTAATTAGCGAAAACCCCAGAGAGAGAGAGAGAGAGGGAGAGCAGTAACAGCAGTAATAGCAGCAGCAGCAGCTCTCGCGATATTTCACGAGTTATGTAAACCGCAGCGAGAATTGCATTTATATAAAGCAGCGTATATTAGCGAATTAAGCGTGCAAATTCAAGACTTTCCTCTCGTTGCCTGGGTGAAATGTATAATATTAATTTGAGTTCTCACGCTAATTTGAAGAAAAAAAAAAACAGAAAAACTGTATTTTCCGTACCTAAAGTATTCTGAAACCGCATAATCATACATATATATATAAATAAGTAAATATCAAAAGGCTTTGAAATCGCGCGAATCATATGCATCAACATAGTTCCACACCTCAAATGAAAAGAATCTACATCATAGCCACTTCTTTTTTTTAGTTCAGCAATAAATCCGCGTTAAAAAGATTAGCCATCAATCGAGGCGTACATTCCACACACAAGAAGTGTATTAAATCTCTAATGCGATGCGCGAGCGCTCACCTGAGCGATCGGCTTACAAACTCAGCTCGCGCATCATCGTGCAAATAATACACAATGCATCATCGTCGGCTCGCGTCAGCCGCCACTATATACCGAAGCAACTACTTTTTCCCATCGTCTCCTACTCGCTGCCATAAACGACTCAAATTGATACGTCGATTAAACATTCGCCAATCTGCATTAATTTACATAAGTGTATAAAAGTCCCCGGCAATTCGATGGAATCGATCGAAGCTCTGGCACCAACCGCTCGCAGAGATAGGCTTCGCTACCGCAACACACACACACACACACGCACACAGCCTCCACACACATACACCTATATATATATACACACGGACGGATCCGCACGCCGCCGCCGCCGCCGCCGCCGTTGCAAAAAGGAAGATTTTTCAAAAGCTCATCTCGGCGCTCATCGTCCATTAAACTCGGTGCATTATCTCCCCGTAAAAAGCCCCGCGCTCACACACACACACACACACACACACACGAGCTCGGAAATCCAGCGATCCTTTCTCTCTCTCTCTGCTTGCGCGACGAGAGCAAATAAAAGCCTTCGCCGGCGCTGCTGCTGCTGCTGCTGCTGGTGGTGGTGGTGGATGCACTGCAGCGGCAGCAACAGCATCACGGCAAAACCGTAGAGAGCGGCGGCTGCGACGGCGGCGGTGCAGGCAATCGCGGTCGCTCTCCCGTCTCGTATCTCTCGGCATCGTGTGTGTACAAGTACGTGTGCGCCCGCGAGACTTTGCCCTCGACATACACGTACACACAGACAGGCAGAGAGAGAGAGAGAGAGAGAGAGAGAGAGAGACGAAAGAGCGCGCGGCCTATAGCTCTCAGGCTTTGCCTGCGCCTCGGATATATCGTCTCGAGGCATCCAGTTTCTCGAGAGCGAAGAAAGTCAGGCGAAGGAGCTGCTGCTGCTGCTGCTGTTGGTGCTATGGCTTGCTCTCGTGATCCTCGCGGCCAAGCGGCGCGAGAAGCGATGCCAGGAGCAGCGGCTCAGCTCTGGCGGAGCCTGTCTGCAGAGAGGGAGAGAGCCGCAACGACGTTCCCTCGTCTCCTCCTCCTCCTCCTCCTCCTCCTGAAGCGAGAGCAAGCGGGCCGCCTGAGCGTGTGTATGTGTGTGTGTGTGTGTGTGTGCTCAGTATGCTGGAGGAGATCCTTTCTTCCTCGTGATGCGAACGTGATTCAAAATTAACTTGTATATCGAGGAAATTCTTTGTTAAAGGGCTCTCTCTCTCTCTCTCTCTCTCTCTCTCGTTCTCTCTCGGTCCGCCTTTTTTTCCTCCAGGTCGCGATTGTTTTTCGCAGCGCGTCCCAGAGGCTCGGTCAGTGTGCACCAGCTGGTATACCCCTTTATTTTCAACTCGTATATCACACACCAATCGTGGTAATTATTAGTTTGGACATGATTAAAGTCACGCGGGACGATGTATTTATGGGGTTATATACCGAAACTTAATGAAGGGAAAAATCAGTGCCGCTTTTATATAATATATACCATCGAGAACAATAAAAATTCTTTCGCGAACGTATACAAGGAGAAAAGACAACATAGTTACGCATGGATGTGGCGCACGAACTGCCGTCGGATCGGACGTACGTTTTCGTTCGATCTCAATCAATATTTGCACGTATAGAGTGGGTGCTCGTTGTAAATAGCGCATTGGTTGCATCCTAAGTGTGACGAAGCCTCGACGCGCTCCCCGGATCATCCTCTCTCTCTCTCTCTCTCTCTCTCAGTGAAACTCGCATTAACGCACAAAAGGCATGACGATATTTCTCGGGCTTCCATCAATTTTCATCGGATATACGAAGGATTATTATAGTACCATTCGATGGGACATCATCCGCGTCCATTTACCGTTTTCAGCCGGTGCACAAGCCTATTTACATCCCACACTTTACTCGTTCGATTCCGCGATCGTATTGTATAATTATATCCTGGCACAGGCCGAGGCAAGAAAAAAAAGAAGTCGCCGCTGCACACACACGGAGAACAATGTTCCGATATAAGCGCGTACTGGGGCCATGTATCTATCGAGGCTTAATTCTCATGATCCCGCGCGTATAAAAGCCAACTTTTACGATGCGGACTCACAACTGCACCGCGTGTGTATATATATATGTATGCAAAAGGTATCGCGAGAGAGTGGAGCGACATCGCAGCAGCAGCAACAACAGCAGTATAGATATATTTGGGTATCTAGATTGCGCTGATTGGCTCGATTCCCTCGAGTTAGCTATAAGCTTGCCGCGACAAGCGACGTCGTTTGCGGGGGGATATACATATATATAGAAGATCTGCGGGTTTCACACATTGCGCACTCGAGAGCGCATATAAATATCCGCGAATCTCCTCTCTCTCTCTCTCTCTCTCCGTTTTCGACACTACACCGCCATCTCGTTTGCTGGACTGCAAGCTAAGGTCAATGGGTTTCTCCAGGGCTGCTCTTCCGATGTGGATACATTCCTACTTCTCTCGGAGAGAACAAACTGTTACTACTGGAACTCTTGGTGAATCTTCGTGGTTGTCCACCAATTTGGGTGTTACATCGGGGATGTCAGTCCTGGGGTCTCTCCTATACTGTCTGTACATCAACGACATACGAAACAGATTTATATTCAAGTATCTCATCTGGATCAGGAGTTTGTTTAAGGGATGAGTGAGAGAAGTGAATGATCTATACCCTGACTGATATTAAGATGTATTCTGTATGTGAACTCTTCCGCACTGTAATATTACTTTTAATTGACAAGACTGACTTAAACTGTGATAAATTTCAGTATTAACAATTACCGTAAACCGACTGCGACATCGCTATCCGAAAATTGAGTGCGATATGTTATTTTCATCTTACGTGTGTTGTACCTTTTTGTAAAGCCGATTGCAAATAAATCCATATATTCTATATTCTATTATCCCGGTCTTTCTCTGGCGGTGCAGCGTGTCGCGGCACTGCCACGAGCGTCGTCCGGTGTAAAACCAGAGAGAACGAGAGGAGTAGGAAAACAGACGAGAGAGAGAGAGAGAGAGAGAGAGAATGTACGAATGAGAGAAAGAGCGCAGGGACTATTAATCAAAAGACGCTCGAGGCACTTTGTACCTATATATATATATATATACGGTGTGTGCGTGATGTAACGGTAAAATGCGTGCAGGCGAGCACCAGCTCTAAAGTCGAAGTTTATACATATACTCGTGTCGCGCCCCTTTACTTCGTGCGCGTGCTCACACACACACACACACACACACACACATTTATAAACAGCGCGAATCGCGTCAAGGAAATTGTACGGTGTCTCTCGTATATTAAATATACACGGCGAGGCGACATTTTGTGCGGCTGAAATTGCTATATTTGTCGAGTGGCCGATTGGCTTAGGGCGATTACGGGAGAGAGCGCGACACATCTGAATTGGGGAAAAGAAAAGGAAATTATAAGTTCGCCGATATGGTGTAGTCCAGCCTGTAATTGCTACCTATGTGTATATAATATTACTGATATATGTGGGATTAAATAGACGTCGCGACCGCAGCTATTTCACTGCTTTTAATAATAATATGCATACGGAGTGCACTACATAATCTTGTGGAATTAATCGACTTTTTATCTCGCATCTATCGATAACCAGTTATTGAAACATTGAACAAATATAATTAAATGTCAATTTATCGAGCTTTCTATGTACAATTAACTTCCATGCGTACAAAATTGATTTTATTAATAAGTCGAGTAAACGTTAAAAATAGTTTCTGTACGGTATGAGTTTTCGTTGTATAGTTCTCATGATTGCCGGTTTGAAATTGATATCGCTAACGGAATGGCAATTTCCATCTGTTAAATTGCGCTAGTGCCATCAGCGAACATTTACTTGGCCAGTGCGATGGGGACCAAACGCGAATCGCGCGCAGGATTTTGTTTCACAGCCCAAAAGGATAATTTCTTCCTTGGCGAGTCGAGGCTCTCGCGCGAGGATCCGTTATATAGACACGAGAGAGTGTTGGCGCGCGGCGCGCGGAACCAAGAGCGACTCTGCCGAGATTCAAGCTCTCCTTGCTTCGATTTCCTTGCGGGACGTTAATTAGTGATCTACGGTTCGGATCGTGTCTAGTCTTCGTTAGTGCTTCTCTCTCTGCGTGTGTGTATCTATTTCTCTCTCTTCTCTCTCTCCTTCGCTTGGGTTTCGTCATGGATTTAGTACGAGGTTAAAACACGAGAGTGATGGACGTTAATCGAACTGAGAGAAAGAGCGAGAAGAGTCGAAAGAGAGTGTGCGTATGTGTGAGAAAGAGAGAGAGATAGAGAGAGAGAGAGAGATTGTCGAAGGGTTTGGAATTTCAGTCGTTCGAATTAAGGTTCGGTACTTCGTTGGGGGGGAGAGGGAATGAAAAATGTTGTCCGTCAAGCCATTGTGCCTCGTACAGCTTTATTATTACATAAAGGAACGGATGATTCTCGCATATATATGCACGGCCGAGTAGCTGAGAAAAGTCCTTGAAATATTTTCTCTCGGTAAGTTTTCGATCCCCGCGCCGCGCATACCGATCATCATAATCCCGGCGGGTAAACAAAATTATTCATCGCTACCTATATACACATTTGAATTACAATGCTGTACTCGCGTATAAATTGTTGATAGGATCGATTGATCGATAGAGCCCGCGTATATATATACGTGTACGCGAAGTAAGGTGTTTTTTCTACGACTCGCTGCCAAGATCTCTACGGGCGATTATTCGAAAAGGCTTCTCTCTTTCGTATCTGGCTGCTGTGCCGTTGCTCGCGCGCTGCGATATGACGCGAGGGATCGTAATTTATAAGTTAATAAATGGAAAAAGCCCGACTGTGCCTCGGGGGTCATTAAAAAGGATTTTCCTATAATGCAGCTGCGTAATTGTAGGAGAAATTCAAGGCGTCTTCTTGCCGGCTACACACACACACACACACGCACACACACACACTTAATTCGTCTACCGCTCGTAAATTACAATTAGAAAACGCAGCATAATTATGTCACTTACTTAGATGCTTGTGCAGGCTGCGCTTCGCGACGATGGTGGCGAGAGAGGGGAAGGGAGCGACAGAGGGGGTAAAAAATAGCTTATGACGGAAACTCGATATATAAATGCGACCGTGTGCCCGTACACTCACAAACTCACGGACGCCGCGAGCTACAGATTATATTGTGTAACTAGCATATACGAGAGTCGGCGCGCGCGCTATCGTGTTACGCCGCGAAATGCTTTTTGTGTTTTCTCTCCATCTATACAACTCGCGCTATATAGGTATATAGATTGTATTTTATATACGCACACCAGCGGCGGCCTGCGAACACGCTAACCCGCGCTACATAAATTCCATCATCGACATATACACAAGGATAAATGCATTATTGATTTCGCGTATCGCTTTACTCCTCGATCTTGATTCCATAGAAAATCTCCCTGCTTATATATATATACATACTCTTGTGGAGTTTAATAGTTTGTGGGGGAGGGAAGGAGAAAAATGTCATTGGCCGGTCGTAATAATGCACCGCGCGAGCTCGCACGCATATATTATGAAGTACATCAACGAGAATGCGTGTAATGAGGTAATTTTAAGCGAGAGAGAGAGAGAGAGCGTGGAGCAATGAAAACGGACCGTCAGCGGAGGCTCGTGTATTATATACACACTGTAGGCCTTGCGGAAAAAAGCTGCGGTACACACACGCGCGAGCATACGCATATATATGCGGGTACCGCGGAATGGAAATTATTTTCCGAGAATACGAATCGTTGCTTCATACTTTTCCAGGAAGATAGAGTCTCCCGCGTTCATGGATGGGAAGCGATTTTAAGCGCTCTGGAGAAAAGTAGATCAGAAAAACTCAATCATATAAGTAGGTATGCGAGCGAACAGAGGCTGTGCGGCAGTGCAGTGAAGAAATTTCGCATCTTCTCCGCCGCACTGCGAATACCTACTGTTGCTGCTGGGCTTGGCAATTGTAGAAAACGTTTCCCATCGCTTTGGGCCATTTCTCACAGAGTGCGTCAGGAAAAATTTTAATTGTTTCGCTCTTTCATTTCGATCAACATTCAAATTCCAGCTGAAATCCCTTAACTGTACTGTATATAAGGTAAACCCGTACTATATATAAGTACGTGTAACCAATAGCAGAAGATATAAAATCATTCCTTGGTTACATACAAATTATAATGTATATTTATATCGATAAGTCATGCAACACCCGTCAATGTATCCTCTATGCAATATTTGTCGGCATATCGCTATAGATACAAGTCCTTGAATATCGCCATAAATATTCATCTTTGTCGAAGTCTATTTCTATATTCCATACCTACTCGACTCTATACATCGATTATCAATAAAAACGATTACGATCGACCTTACACCGAATATAACTAACGATGATGTGCTCGACTGTTTCAGCGGTGTGCAAGGAGGGTTGCCACCCGGTCCACGGCCACTGCAACGTCTCGGGCGAGTGCAAGTGCCGTCACGGTTGGCGGGGCGATCTCTGCGACCAGTGCACCCCCTATCCAGGCTGCAAGCACGGCTACTGCAACGGCTCGAGCTGGCAGTGCATCTGCGACACCAATTGGGGCGGCATACTCTGCGACCAGGACCTCAACTACTGCGGCACCCACGAGCCCTGCCAGAACGGCGGCACCTGCGAGAACACAGCCCCGGACCAGTATAGGTGCACCTGTCCCGAGGGTTTCTCCGGGCCGACCTGCGAGAAGGTCGACAATCCCTGCGCTGCGAATCCCTGCCTGAACGGGGCCACTTGCACCGAGATGGGCGAGACGGCATTTTGCAATTGCACCGAGGGCTTTACGGGGGCCTTTTGCGCCACCGATATCGACGAGTGCGCCTCCCAGCCCTGCTTGAACGGCGGCACTTGCGTCGACGGCAGGAACGGCTATAGCTGCAATTGTCCCGCGGCTTGGCAGGGCGACGCCTGTCAGTTCGACGTCGACGAGTGCGCCCTCAAAGAGTCGCCCTGCAAGAATTCCATCACCTGCTACAATTACGCCGGGGATTACACGTAAGTTCACCTGAACCTTCTTCTGCACAACTCGATAACCATTCCAAAGCCATATACATATATAAAAGCCACAAAATATTCTTTTCTTCGTTATTTTATCCCCCTTGCGCGTACACCTTCAACAAGCTTGTACTTTAAAGCAGCTATTAAATTAATCTCGTACAAGATTGCAATGTTGTAAAGTATACGCGCAACGCTGCACACTCATCCTGACTATATATAAAGCATAAATTTTACCATAACTTTTATATTTTCTTTAATTAAATACAAAATTTTATTAAGTATAAACTAAAATTCCTCTTTTTTTTTTTTTGTCAAATACATACTTTAAACGAAATAAAGTGCAACGGAAGTATCTCGGTAACGTTATACCTTCGTATTCGGATAACTGCGAAACTCGTATTCACGACAACGTATATAAGCCATTTGGGCGAGTGAATCGAGTGAAGCAGATTCGAGTTGCGTGCACGGTTCGTCTCAATAATCGTAACTAGAATTTCGTGGTAAACCTGCCGGTGCCGACATAAACGTCAAATAAGTTACAACAATCAGCATCATCTTCAAATCGCGACTGGTCAATGAGAAATGCATACTAATTAATGCTAATTAGCCGTACGAATAACCGAGAGACAGGCATAAAGAGACGGCCACGCCGACATACAATTATCAGTCGAATGAAGCTCGTTAAAAATCAACGATCCCAACGTCTATACATATATATATATAAACGTAATTCCGAAGCGAAGAAGAAAAAAAAACTACCGTAGCCGTCGCTTAAAGGCATAATTAATTGCAACAATTTAATTAGCGAAAGGTTATTCGCCACTCTTGCGTCGGGCGCGCGCGGCTAACATAAATTCTTCCACTTTAATACAACTCCATTAGGAGAGAAGTCCCTCGTCCGTGCGCAGGTCTCTCCTCATTCAGTCTGAACCAAAAGTGTCAATTACCTGGAGGATATTTCAACGTATTCCCGCGCAGCTTCTGCTCCGTGTCGTCGTCGTCGTCGTTCCCCATCGGCCCGCGTCTCTCGTTGTCGTCGCAGCGGCAACAGCAGCACCGGTTCTCATTAAAAGCGCTCAAGGCATCGGAGGCGCCCCGCCGAGGCTCACTCTCTCTCTCTCTCTCTCTCTCTATCTCTGTCGCACGCGATAACAAGAAGTAGTAGCCGAGGGAGATGTATGTATGCGCGCCGGCGAATAAAGAGAGATAGCTGCAGTATAGTATATAAATGCGCGAAAACGCGAAGCGCGTGTCTTTGAACGGGGGGTTAAGGGGGGGAAGAGAGGAAAAAACCCGGCGAGGCCGGCTACCGCGGCTACTATATATGTATCCCGGCACCGAGTGACGCGAGATTTTCCCATAGGCGCCGATTTTTCTTTTTTCTTTCTTTTTTTCTCTTTCTTTTCTATCCTTGCCTCTCCCCCCGCTCTGAACACACACAAACACACGCGCGACCCAGTACTCACTAAAGAACAATCCTTGAGAAGTGCGCAGTCGTGTGTGTGTGTGTGTGTGTATAGAAAGCTGGTAGGCAGGAAAAATTGAGAGGCGCGGCTTGCGGTGGGATTATATCGTTATAATTGGGGAGACTGTATAGAGCGCGCGCGCGCACGCGGTTAATAATGGCGCGAAGGCTGCTGCTGATGCCGCTTGATTGAAGAATGCTATACGTATATAGCTGACGAGCTTTTCTGAGAGAGCGAGGAGCGGGCGATTCATTCTCTTATATATATATATACAGCCTCCCCAACACGACGTACAGCTTTATATGTATTTTGGTCAAGTGTACATGTGTGCGAGTTATTTAGTGCCTGGAAGCGTGTCTGCATTGCGCAGCTCAGCTCGCGACAATTGACTGGTTATACCGGGCTAAATGTTCCTTAATGACTGAATCAGCGATGCGTTCTTTTCGTTTCTTTTTTCGCTGCTGTATTTTAAAATATTAATTATGTAGCTGGTAAAGTGATGCAAGAGGAAAAGGGCGCAGAAAATGCGACACGACGAAAAACGATATGGCGATTAAAAGTTTTAATTGAGATCGTTATCGCGAACTACCTATAGCTTATTATACGTATATATATATATATATGTAATTTAATCGCGATCGTCTATCGGGTGATAAAAGTCGAATAGCGATGTAATAAATGATGTTTACTTTGTGACAAATGCCATAAAATATATAATGATGGAGTCCAAAATCGATAGGCCAACATATAGCTTTCCCCTAATACAATTCGTAATCGGCTGTTCCAGATGCAAGTGCCGCAGCGGCTTCACGGGCAAGAACTGCACGCGCAACATCGACGACTGCGTGGGCCAGTGCCAGCACGACGCCCTCTGCATAGACCTCGTCAACGACTACCACTGCTCCTGCACGCCCGGCTACTCGGGCAAGGACTGCGAGCTCGACATCGACGAGTGCGCCTCGAAGCCCTGCCAGAACGGGGGCGAGTGCCGCGACCTCATCGACGCCTACGAGTGCGTCTGCCCGGTCGGCTACACCGGGGCCCAGTGCGAGATCGATCGCGACCACTGCAGCCCGAATCCCTGCAGAAACTCGGCCCAGTGCTTCAACACCCAGACCGACTACTACTGCCACTGCACGAGCCACTGGCAGGGCAAGAACTGCTCCGAGGCCGCCCTCCACGATCCCCAGCTCGGTCTCCTCGACGAGAGCCTCGGCTGCGGCACCGAGGGCACACCCTGCGCGGGCAGGGGCAGGTGCAGCGGGGGACAGTGCATCTGCGACCCGGGCTACACGGGCCTCCACTGCCACGAGAACATCAACGACTGCCGGGGCAATCCCTGCCTGAACGGGGGCACCTGCGTCGACCTCGTCAACTCCTTCCAGTGCATCTGCCGCGAGGGCTGGACCGGCGATCTCTGCGATCAAGGTAAGCGACGCCACCAATCGTCCCACTCGTCCCACTCGTCCCGCTCGTCCCACTCGCACCGTAACCCTAACAAAGGCCAATTGCCCTATGCCGCAGACGTGGACGAGTGCAGCAACAACCCCTGCCGGAACAACGGGACCTGCGTCGACGGGATCGCCGACTTCAGCTGCATCTGCCGGAACGGCTGGAAGGGCAAGACCTGCGCCCTGAGGGGCGGCCACTGCGAGCCCGGCACCTGCCGGCACGCGGGCACCTGCCAGGACCGGGGCGACGGCTTCACCTGCCACTGTCCCCCCGGCTGGGAGGGGGCCGCCTGCCACATAGCCTCGCCCGCCTGCGCCTCCGGGCCCTGCGAGAACGGCGCGACCTGCGTCAACGGGGCCGACGGCGGCTACCGGTGCATCTGCCGCGAGGGCTTCGAGGGGGCCAACTGCCGGCGGGACGTCGACGACTGCCAGCCCCTGCCCTGCCTCAACGGCGGCCGCTGCGTCGACGGCGTCAACTGGTTCCGGTGCGAGTGCGCCCCGGGCTTCACCGGCCCCGACTGCCGCATCAACGTCAACGAGTGCGCCAGCGATCCCTGCGCCGGCGGCGCCACCTGCCTCGACGGCATCGCCAGCTACTCCTGCCTCTGTCCGCCCGGGCGCACCGGGACTCGCTGCGAGCTCGGCACCAGCGCTGCCCCCGCCGGGGCCGGCTGCCTCGCCGCCACCTGGGACGACGGGTGCAACAGCTGCGAGTGCCGCAACGCCAAGAACCAGTGCAGCAACGTCTGGTGCGGCCCGGGCAACTGCCTCAACGGGACCGTCTGCCTCGCCCACGAGGTCTGCGTGCCCTCGCCGGGCGAGAGCTGCCTCGTGGCCCCCTGCGCCGCCTGGGGCGAGTGCCGGCCCGTCGAGACCGGCCGGCGGGTCGGGCCCCCGGCCCTGCCGGCCCCGCCGAGCTGCTGGCCCGGCCAGGCCAGTCCCGGGCCCACCTGCGCCCGGCTCACCATCCTCCTGCGGAGGGACAGCCTCGCGGCGGGCACCTCGGTCGAGCTGCTCTGCCGCAGGCTGCGCCGGCTCCTGGCCGACCCGAGGCGGCCCCAGTCGGTCGTCCTGCTCTGCGACCTCAAGCCCGGCGACAACGACACGATCGAGGTGACGATATCCTCGGAGGCGGCCGGGGCCGCGGCCCGGGACCTCGGCGAGGCCCTGAGCCGGCCGCTCGGCAGGCCCCTCGCCCTGGCTTCGGTCCTCGAAGTCAAGGTGGAGACGGCCCTCCTGAGCAGCGAGGCCAACTCCGGCACGGGCACCGGGGCCGGCTACCTGGCCGTCCTCGGGGGCGCCCTGGCCACGGTCCTCCTGCTGGCCGCCCTCGTCGGCCTCTGGTACGTCAGGTCGGCGAGGCTCCAGAGGTCGGGCCTGACCGCGACGACGAGCAGCGAGACCTCGCTGCACAGGCACAGGAGCGACCTCGACGAGAAGTCGAACAACCTGCAGAACGAGGAGAACCTGAGGAGATACGCGAACCCGCTGAAGGAGGGCCAGGACGGCTCGGAGCCCCGGGTCAGCGTGGTCAGACCGCTCTCGGGTGCCGCCCTGGGGCCGCTCCAGCTGGGATCCCTGGGACCGCTGGGACCGCTGGGACCGCTGGGACCGCTGGGACCGCTGGGACCGCTGGGAGCCGGCGAGGAGGGCCTGGAGATGGTGAGCGAGGAGGGCAGGCACAGGCTGCCGCCCCTCTACAAGCCGCCCTGCGCCGAGATGCGCAACAACACGGCGAGCTTCAGCTACGAGGAGGGGCCCCACAAGCCCTACAGCAAGCTCAGACTGCAGGAGCCGGCCTACGGGGTACCGGCCCAGCAGGCCCCGGCCTCCCAGCAGCTCCACCAGCCCGGCACCAGCCAGAGCCCCGGCGCGGGCGGACAGGCCGCCGTCAACGGACCCCACCAGATGCTCACGGTGCACGTTTGAGAATTCCTGAGTACGCTCCTGCCGTGCAGGTGAGGACATTCGCGAGGGGAGAGAGAGAGCTGATTCGAGAGTGTAATAATAATGTGCGGTAGTGTGCGGTAGTGCGCGCCAAGTCCAAGAGAGAGTCTATACTGATCCGATATATAAGTACGAGAGCGAGCCAAATTCGATTTTCTTTTATTTGCTTTCCGTACAACGGACGAGCGAGCTTGCGTGAGAGAACTTCTAGCTTAATTCATTATAGCTTATATATGTACGTATACACTCGTGCGGCGATGCGCGCACAGAGTCCGTATTTCCATGTAATACTCACGCATTCTTACTTTTCCGCGAGAGAAAAAGACTTGTGCGCTTTTTCTCTTCCACGACGTTGGAGCACCGAGAGATGACATTTTTTTTCATTGTCCACGATTCTCGCGACATTCGCGAATTTGGTACAACTATATGTTTTTTTTTTCCCTTTTTTATTTTTAATTTGAAAATGTTTATCCACCGTTATGATCTTTTAAAGCTCACCGGGTTATCGTGACCAATGATTCTTTTAAAGCGCTTTGTCACAAGTATATAATAATATATGTATACAATCGGTACGAGTATACCAGGAAACGAAATTTTATCGCGTTCATCCTACTCCGGGCCCTGTGAGGGTGTATATATTATATACGAGGGGATGCGCGACGCCTGCACCGCGCGAACGAATCACGATAATCGAAAAACATGAGATCTCTCGAGGAACAAAAAATGTCACGCGACAATAATATTATACAAAGGAAATAAGGAAAACAAATAAAGCAAAAAATCCCCTCCCCCCCCCCCCCCCCCCCCGACATATGACTGTTTAACGCTAAAATGATAATTATGTCGAGTTGTTATCGTTGTACATATGTAC
>UELU01144558.1:53369-68022 GCA_900490025.1 Megastigmus dorsalis
AAAAAAGAAAAAAAAAAAAAAAAAAAAACCCCCCCCCCCCCCCCCCCCCACGACATATGACTGTTTAACGCTAAAATGATAATTATGTCGAGTTGTTATCGTTGTACATATGTACATAGCCTGTACTTATTAATTTTACTAAGCCTGTAATAACCGCAATAATATTGTTGCGGCTGTTTGGATGGGAGAAATCGAACGAAACGTGAAGACAACGCGAGTCGATCCAAGACACTGAGATGTGCGAAGCGGTTATAAGGAAAAACAAGCGAACAAAACAAAAAGAGAATCAATCAAGGTACAACTGTTTTTGTTTTATTTTTTTTTTTTTGCAAATCGAGAGTTGGTCCACTTATATACTTGAAACGCGTATATAGTCTGTAAAATGTTCATGTGCGCGCGCGCACAGCGAAAGATTATAATAAACGATATACACCGGCTCTCCTGGTTGTGATATACTGCGAAAGGGGACTGCTCTTATATTATACAACACATTTTTTATACGAAATTGTAACGCAAACTTTTGAAGAGAAAAGTCTGGTAGAAGCATACGCAATCATATCGAACTGATTACATAGGATCGAAAACTAAAATGATCCTTTCGGTCACGGAGCAATCTTTAAAAAGTGTATGTCCGACACGACGTTTATATACGAAAAATGAAACATTTGAACTTTATAGACCTACTATAATACAAAATAAAATCATAAGTAGGATTTTCTACGCGCGTATATGATTTTGCGTGTTTCTAGGAGGCTTCTTTTTTCTAAGTAATCATGCGGAGATAAACTCGAGGATAAATAAGCAAAGCGAAAAAGAAGAAGAAATAAAAATAAAGAAGATACAAACACGCACACTCGTCTTGACGCATACAGCAGGCTTTTGTACGTTCCTTCAAACGAGACATTGTGATACTGATGGAAGCGCGCGGCGTTGTAAACGCCAATATTTTCTTGTACTTTTTTCGTCTCATAACTACTATGTTTTTATTTTTCTCTCCGTTTCTCTTTTCTCCATTTTTTTTTTATTTTTTTTTTTAAGAACGAATTCTTTACAATTGCGCACTTTCTGTCTCTTAAATAAAAGAAGAAAAAAGAAACATACGTGCGAGAATCTTACAAACGCATTTATTATAATGAACAAAAGGACGCTTGTGTGATTGCGTTGCGAATCGGATCAATTTCAATTTGTTTTCTTTTTTTAAGCCGATTAAAGAAAGAAGAGAATTAAAAATAAACGAATACAAATAAGTGACCGGCGCGAAGCGAAACAATAAAGAAAAAAAAAAAAGATACAAACAAGAAGAAGAAGAAGGTGCAGAAAACAATTTACAAGGAGGATTGTATTAACGCAATAGAATTCTAAGGCTTCATTGATGGAAGATTCGCGCAGTCGTAAAACATACGTATATTGTAAATAATTTTTTTATAAATATTATATAAATATATAAATATATTATATTAAAGCATTTTGGCGTATATAAAGTCGTAAAGCGGGGCCTCACTCATCCCACGTGTACACGTCCAACGCGGCTCGTTGGTCGACGGCGCCTCCCCCCCGCGACTATTATCGCTCTACTTTGAACGTGCAATTCGTTCGTGTAAGACAAACACAGGACACACACACACACACACACACACACACACACTCTCACACGTACACATGCCTATTATACACACGATACACAGCCAACCCCTTCTAGCTTGTATACGTCGTTGTAAGAGCTTCTTTTAATGGAAGACAAGCGCAAAGGAATAAAGAAAAAAAAAGGACAAAAACTTTTTACATAATAGAATTTTTATTTTATAAAGAGGAAGAAAAACTATATTATATATCGCATTAAGGATAGATAGATCGATTATTATATTATAAAATTGTATTATTATTAATATTATATTAATTATTAATAATTATTATTTCGACATATAAAAAAAACACTGGTTCGCCTACAATTTATTCGAATAACCTTACCCGACCTCATTTCCAGTTATCACATATTTACTTTGAAAATTGACTTATTACTATATACATAAGTTGCAAAATCGCTCTACGAATTGAACTGTCGATTTGCCGCAAAATCCTAATATAAGCCTGTATAACATGAAAAGGTCTAAGTAGAATCATAGACGTTCGCGCGTCCTCGATCTTTTTAAATTTTTCGATTCGCGATCGCGTGATGGGAGACCGAAATGTCTCGTTCTCTCGCGATAATCGTAGAATCGGATGTGTATACAGCTCGCGAGGCCTTTTTACATTCCAATCGGTAAAAGTACGCGCTGCCGTATAGCGCAAGAACATCGAGGGAATTTCAATAAAGAACTGCTAAACCTAATACCATACACTGCCTCTGTGTTTATATATATGTATATATACGCACGTGTAATTTCACCATTTCGTTCCCACAGAGGAGACGATCGTATAGGATAGAAAGAGAGCGCGGCGACACTCGATGCATTCGAATCGCGAGAGCGCAAATAGTAAAACGTGCCTTCCGGGACTCCGCGCTAGAGACACAGAGAGAGAGAGAGAGAGAGAGAGAGAGAGAGAGAGAGAGAGAGAGAGAGAGAAAGGGCAAGAATAATCGAGTCGCGATTCGCTAGTGTCTGCATGTGTATGTATAATGCAGTGCGGCTGATTTATTGGGAACGGGTAATCGATCGTTAACGGAGTCGATGAGTTTTAAATACCCGGGTATATAGCTGCAGTACTGCAGGTGGGTAAAGGGGTCGCGCGTATACTGGCACACTGCGGCTTCAAATATATGGGAATGGAGAAAGTTCGGGCGCCGTACAGCTATTGGACGCGGGAAAGATTTTGTCGGAACCTATAGATGCGAATTTCGAGTACTCATCGAATGGAAAAGCAGTGTACGCGCCAAGACGATATTTTTAGGAAATGTCCGGCAATGGATTTTCTAATTTATAAACAAGGATTCTTATGCTCAGATTCAAAAGCTTGCGAACTTCGCTGTAACGTTGCCCTTGTTAAATTTTTAATCCTATTCATAAGAGACTCTTACAAAAGTATTATGACACATGAAGTTAAATTTATTATTTTTATATTTTAAGTATACAGTATATACCTATACATAATTCCATTAAGGGGGTACTAAAGTCAATTAAAACTTTTAGTTTCCCGCTCTACATTTTACCGATCGAGGAGTAAATAATTCGTATTAATTAAAAAAAAAAACATTTGAATTATGCAACTCCCAAATACAGGTGCACTTTGTCTATGACACCTTTAAAAATTCTTGTTTCGAAATGAGCGTATTTTTTCGGAACAAGAAATTTTTAGGGTGTCTTTAAAATATTCTCTTGAAACTTAACCAAATGATGGATAATTCATAGACGAAGTGCACCTGTCTTTGGAATTTGCATAATTTCAATTAATTTCATTTATATGGTTATTACTAATTATTCAGGAACCGATCGGTAAAACATTTTAGTGGTAATGGTAGGACTTTGACACCCCAAGTAGAATTTGGTTTACGTTTCAGCCGTATACTTTTATGCATTGAATAAAGTAGAATCAAGTGATAACGATATTTCAAGTTGATAAATAAAAAAAAAAGCATAAATGATGGTATTCGATGTCACGCACAGTATTGTATCAAATCAGATTAAAATCTACTTTTTTTAACAACTAATATTATATCTTCAATCACGTGTTCACTTGCCTGCTTATTTAAAATGAGCTATATAATAACAATAAAAATGAATTCAATTGAGCAGCGCGCTGATAGCTTTACATTTTATTTAATGCACTCTCAACAAATACTTAAATGTATGCTAAAATATTTAAAAAAAAAAATGAAAAAATCTTTGGTCAAAGTCTATACGTATATAAGGTTTCCTATAAGTTTCCCTAATCGATTTACTAATGAAAAAACTATATAATTCTTGATCGATTTCAATAAACGAAAGTTTGTTTTTTTGCACCTAAAAAAAAAGTACAATCATTCACTGTATTAAATTTTTTAAAGCATTATATTATTTTTTTTTTTTAATTAGAGCAGATTTAATCTTTTGAAGAAATTATTATGCTATAAAATACCAAGTGTTGCTAATATTATGTATTTCTAAATCATGCTTTTTTCTTTATTATACGTATAAAAGAAATTTTTCATTTAATTAAAAAAAATCCAAAATATGGTAAGCAAATTTGATTTTTTTGGGATCCATAAAACAAACTTTGGTTTATTGAAATCGGTGAAGAATTATAGTTTTTTCATTATTAAAACGTTTAACATGGTACTAAGACGAGGGAAACAACTATTTTAATTTTAGAATAATAAAAAACTGTCACATCTCGGTAATGATATACTTACTTAACTATTACGTGGTTGCAGTTTCATGAAATTCCGTCCACAAAATCGATTTTTGTCATCGAACATTTCTTTCGTAATTCACAGCAATTTTAATCTCCGTAATTTTTGACTTCAAAAATCTCTATGAATTGTGGATGAAGCTACCGAATTGATAACAGTTTTTTTTTTTTTTTCAAAAAATTTTCTTTATATAATATTTCGTTAAATGCAAAAACCGGTAGGAATCTTTCAGACCATAACACATCCCCATAAAAGCTTTATTTTAGAATAATTGTCTTGTTCAAAATTCTTTTACTTTTTAGAACAATAATTTTTTAAAACATTATCGCTTTCATTATTATTTTTCTTCCCATGCTTTTTTATAAAAATATAAAAAGAAGAGTTTCATTTGTATGTAATGTGCAGTATATGTAGATAACTTCATAAGGTAAAAATTGTAAAATATTTCAGTATCAATTATAAATTATGGGAGTAAATTTTTTATTTGATTTCTGAAACAATGTAACCTATATAATTAGTCTATAATAAAAAATATTTAAGCTAATCTATTGTATTTATAGTTAAACTAATTAGCAGTAAATTATTGTCAAAATGGAGCAAATGGAGGAAGTACAGGTATGTGTTCATACAATGCTATATTGTTATCACATGTAACAAATAAAACAAAGCAGGATACTTGGTTTTATAGTTGGTGTAAAATTAAAGTGTGTGAAATTTAATAAAATAAATTTATAAACAAATTAAATGAATGTTATTGTTTCTTCAAAGATATTGCAGACCATTTTTGAACACGATCCATATGCTTTTGATAGCAACTGGAGCATAAATAATGAAGAGTGGTCAGATAAAAGTGATGACATAACTAAAAAAATTAGTCTTGCTTTAACTGAAGCCAGGAGTTCAATAAGTAAATCAGAGGATAGTGAAAAAGTTTGTAGTATGCAAAACTGAACATGTGCTTCCAACAGTATTTTTAATAACATTTATTACCATTCTTTTTTAGAGCTATGATGAAGAAACAATAATATCCGATTCTTCTGCAGAAGATGCAAGTGAAACATCATTAAAATCCGAATCTGAGAAAAGTTTTACCCATCCTTGCTTAAAAAATATCAGTATAAGTGATTCTGAATTAAAACTTTTGAATTTGTACAGTTTCTATCCCATTCCACAAGACCCAGGTTTAGATTCAGCATTTTGGATATTATATCCAACTCCAACAGCTTATAAAGCAAATGGGATAAACAAATTTTATGATCTAGCTAAAATACTAAAATTGGCTCCAATAGAATGTTTACGCAAACAATTAAGAACTGATAAAGTTGATTTAAAATACTATTGCATAGATGCAGAAATAATGCAAGCCTTAAGTGAAGCTATGCTTTTAAATGTTACAGTAAAAAGTTTAAATTTACAGGTAGAATTAAGTTCTATTTTTGAACAAGCATTTAGTTTAACAGATATACTACAATAATGTATTTAATTTTGTATTGAACAGGAAAGCTATTTAACTGACAATGCTTGCTATTTTTTAAATAGACTTTTGCTTCGTAATACAGCTTTGACAAAATTAGATCTTACATCTTGCAAAATAGGTGTAGAAGGTGCAAAGAGACTTGAACAATGTTTATCTATTTCACCAGTATTGGTAGAACTTAATTTGAATCGCTGTGAATTAGGAAACGAAGGTTTCTATTACATAGCTAATGCAATGTCAGCCAACACTCTTTTAAAAACTCTCGATATTTCAAATAATGGCCTTGATGAAGGATCAGCAGTTGACCTGCAAAGAATGATTACACAAAATGATTCAATTGAAAATTTGAATCTTAGCTGGAATAGTTTAAATACAAATGAAACAGCTGAAAAATTATTTAAAAGTTTAGTACAAAATGTTTCACTTCTTCAACTGGACTTATCATGGAATTGTATAGGAAAAGAAAGTGGTCCTTTTATGTTCACTTATATTGCTAACTCTCATCATATTGAAAATTTAAATTTTACAGGTACTGAAATATTGGAAATAAGAAAATTATTGCTTATTGCTTAGAATGTCCAATTATGATTAATCAAAAAATTTTAAAAATATCATTAACTTGTTATTGAAAATAATTTTTCAGCAAATAGTATCACAGATCGTGAAGCATTAAGAATTGCAGACGTACTATTATCCAATAGATCTTTAAAAGAATTTCGACTTAACCAGAATCCATTAGGATCAAAAGGAATCACTAGTTTTATACAATGTCTTTCATCAGATAAATTTACTAGATGTCCGCTAATATTGCTTGACTTAGAAGGTTTCTGGGCAACAAAAGATGTTCTTCCTGCACTAGATCACATAAAAGAAATAAAACCTGAGCTGACTATTAAATTGGGTGGAATTTTAGAAAATTATATAATTGTTGGACCAGATTTAAGAGAACTATATTTTAGTACAGCTAATCATGAAGCAATGAATACAAAGAAAAAAAAAGAGCGTAAAAATTTTGGGCACTTTGTATTATCACTTGAAAATATTAAAAAAAGCAAAGGTTTTCATTTATATTACTGAAAAAATAATATATTAACATGATTAATTTAATTATTTTATAATATTGCAGGAAAATTTCTAGATTCAATAAATGAGAATAAGATTAAAATATCAGAAACATTAGCTCTTGAAATAGCAAAACAATTTCTAGTAACTAAAAAAACATTAGATCAAGAAGCTTTAAAAGAATCATATATGTCATATTTTCCTGATACTAAGTTACCTACGCCCAGACCCAAAGTTGAGTCTATTGTATCTGATAAAAAAAAGCAGTCATCTAAAACAGCAAAAAAGGTAATTTTATTTTTATTTAAAGTGTTTATAAGCATTTAAATATTTGTCTAATGAAAATAATATTTTTTAGGGTAAAAAAAAGGCAAAAAAGAAAAAGTGAAAAAGATTTTATAAAAATTTTAATCATTGATAAATTAGTATATACAATAAAAAAACTGTACAAAAATTATAATACATTACCTAAATATTTATTATTTGAACACTAGAGTTGATGAATATACCTTCGCACCTTAGTGTCTTGGAGCATTTTATTAATACATATATAATTTAACCAATCGCAGTTAGAAGCTATGTTAAAAAAAAGTTTGATTTTTCAATCATTGTAAAATACTCGTTTAGAAATATCATCTACGATCCAATTTATACCCTCCAATAAATTTTCAGCAGTAATAGCTGAAGCTTTGTAAATCTTCCAGTGATGCGTTTTTATACTTTCTAAATCCAATATTTGTGCAATATCTTCTGTTGTTACTGCACCAGGTAAGTCTTGTTTATTTGCAAAAATCAAGAGTGTTGCTCCTTCTAAACGTTCTTCCTGTAGCAACTTATGCATTTCTTCTTTACAATCTTCCAAACGTCTTCTATCAGCACTGTCAACTACCCAAATTAAACCATCTGTACTTTCAAAGTAATTTTTCCAATATGTACGTAAAGATTTTTGGCCTCCTACATCCCACACATTAAGTTTATATCCATTGTGATCCAATGTCTTTATGTTGAAACCTAGAGTTGGGGATATTGTATCAATGGGCTCACCAATTAATCTTTTCACTATGGTTGTTTTACCAGCATTATCTAAGCCTCTAAAATATTAAATCTATTTATAACCAATGAAATAATTCAATACTAATTTAATGAAACAATTTGATAGAATTATGTCTTTATATAAAATAAAAAATTTAAATCCTAATATAAATACAAGTCAAAATTAGTAAATACTTACAGCATAAGAATTCTCATTTCCTTTTCTTTTTGTTTTAGCTTTTTTAATATTGTCAAAAGACCCATTTTAGCAGTTGTTAGAAACAACTTTATAAGAATGTTGAAGTTTAAACAAAAAAAGCTCCCTTTATAACTAAAAGTCTTCTACATATTTGAACATAATCACATGCACATAACCTTCAAGCTGTTGCTTTTTAATAATTAGGCCACATTCGCATTTCACAAAAGGAACTATATACTTAGTTACCTCTGACCGCGTTTACACTACAAAATATACAAATATTTCCTAGTATGCGGTGTTGAAGCCGTGTCTACATAAGCATGCTATCTCATGCCAGTTTTTTGTGCTACTTTGCGGATAGAGTGGGAGTGAACTAGTGCTTCCTGCCAACTGAAAAAATGTTCCTAAAAGTTTATAAGTATACAAAAAACATAACCAAGGACATTTTCTGAGTTGGCAGGAGAATCACTAGTTCACCCCCAGTCCCCCACTCTATCCGAAAAGTCAGCACAAGAAACTGGCACGAGATAGCATGCATGCTATGTAGATTGTAGACACGACCTCACAGAACGGTGACCGTGCTGGCATGCGCAATAAGCACAGTATTGTTGTGAGTTTTGTGATTGGTTGGTCATTCAACAACCTCGCTGTCTCACTCTTACACATTGTGAGCATTTGAGTAATGAGTCGTTTGGAAATTAGAGGTTAGGAATTTTATTTAGTCAATACGTGAACACGTATACAAGCTATTCTACGAATTTAAAAAGGAGTTTATCTACAAATCAAATTTGCAAGGTAGGAATGTTAACCTTTTTCAAAATGAGAAAAATTAAAGTATATTGATATATATATTTATTAAACATCTTTACAGATGATCACTGATGTGCAGCTGGCGATTTTCTCAAATATTTTGGGAGTGACACTATTCTTTTTGGTCTTCCTATTTCATTATATCAACGCTAATTACTCTAGATAATTAAAATGAGTATATTTATAAAAATGAAATTTTGCAATCATTCACAAATTTTAATGTGACTAAATAATATAAGCAATGTAAGCTGTACAATAAATGTTTTTTTATTTAATATATAATTTATGCTCTTATTTCTATTTTATAAAACATTTAGGAACATTATTTTAACAAGTGTCAATGCAGAACTATATCGTATATAATATAGATATATGAATAGGAATTGAAAAGCAAATTATTGAAAACAATTCAAAACAAAGTAGGTATGGACCTTTGGTGAAGTGCAATTATACATATTTTGATAATTTTCTTGCAATATTATTTATAACTCAATACTTATAAAGAAAGTAATTTTTCTATTTTTTTTTTCTTGTTTAACGGAATCACAGTGTTTAACATGATTGTTGTCTGTACCGACATAAGTGCATCTGAGGTGTGGATACAGCAGATACCTACAACTGATACGATTAATCGTTTGCCAACACTATTATACATATAGATATATAGATATAGTGTAATTGGTAGCGTCCGTATATACTCCTTATATAGAGTATAGTCAAAACGTCGGGTCGATCGCTTATAAACACAGGAAATATATCTATATCGCGGTATCTACATAGATGTATCTACATATATTCCTATATGTTACAAACAAAACGATTCAAATACAAAGATTGCATAGAAATTGCATATAGACATTGTAATTTCTGTCTATACATAATATTACTGCCGGCAGCTCCTCACTAATATTATAAATGTTTCGCTAGAACAGAATAAGGGTCTTACACAAAATGAAATTTAATATTTTCTGTCATAATTAAAGTATTACACTCTTAAAGTATTTAATTGTTATTTAAATAAAAAAAGTATATGCTTCCGCTTATTTCAGTGAAATATTGAATTTTTACAATGCACAATTTTGTTAACTCCTGCTTCTACGCAATAGTTTTAGTTAGGCAAAAAAGTTTGTTAAAATCTTCAAATATTTAACTTTCAGAATATTAGTCGTAAATACCTACTACGTTTCCGTCTAATTATAAAAAAGGTATTTCGTATTATTAATAGGCTGCATGGGTGCAAGTGTGGCGAAATCCGTAAGTTCTACGTAGGCATTATGGAATTAATATATCTATATATACTCATATATATTGTATACTTCACGTGTTAAATGTGGCATTCAAAAGGGCGCCACCAGTCTTCATGCACCTTACAAAAAATACGTGTCTCTGATGGATTCTGGAAGAAAATATACTTACTTAATGAAGCGTACGCGTGGCAGCAACGTCGCTATCAGCTGGCTTTTCATATCATTACAGCATACCTAAAGCGAACGCAGAGGCTATTATGGTTATGACGATACGCCGTCGAGATAAATTCATCAACTTTATGACATTCATGAATATTTTCTTAAACATACAATTACTCGAATAATATACCTGTAAAATCATGATTTTGTATATAATAATTTACGTTTATACTAAAAAATTCACTTACTCAGAAGCATTTTGTATATAATAGTATTATTACTTCGAAAATAACCAGCTGGAGTTAAAAATGGATTTGACTGGATTTGCAAATGAATGAAGTTTTTATAGTCTTCTTATGATGCCACGGTTACCAATTTCAGGGTAATACTAAAATTTTGTAATCGTGAATAGCATTTGAGATCCTGTGCCAGGTACGTACATACATATATAAATATAGGTGCATAGGTATAAACTTAATTCTATTAAAAATAATTTCGAAAAGAACTTATTGACCTCCACCAGTTACAAAATGAGTTATTAATTTATATTTATGACTGCTTACATTAATTTTTAATCCATAATTTTCAAGTACATTCTTAATATTCGAACTGTAATAGTGTTTTTGTCCTTCACGGATACACGAATGAAACGATTAGTTTAACTGCTTAGGCTTTTCTTTATTATTTTTATTAAAAACGTGTTTTTGAGAATTTCATAAATTCGGTAAGAATTTCCATAGTCATTGAAGAAAAAAAACGTAGTTGAAATTGATTTACACTTGATATGTCAACTGCATTATTAATTTCCCAATGTTCAAAAACAGTGTAACCAATATGAAAACCAAAAGAATATTATTTTTGAGCACGTTTTGCAGTTTCTATTTAGATTAGTTCAATTGTAAATTTTATACTAATGAAAACTAAGAGAAATGAAATTGTAGATCGACACATTTTTAAAGCCGATTACTAATCGTACAAATCTACGAACACGCTTTTGTAACTGTTGTGCGAAGCCGTCAATTAAGATAAGAACAATTAGGCATATAGGATTAAAAATTACGGATTCAACAAAAAAAAAATTGAGTAAAGTTTATTCGATTATAGCCGTTCACAGATGTTCATTTATTCATAAAGTGTAGCTTATATTTAAATTTTCATTTAATATCGATTATATTTTCTGCGATTGTACTGTATCAAATACATAATTATATACAGTTAAATGTATACCGTTTAATTGTTGTACAAGTTGACCGTGCACCGTTAATTTAAAGAAAAAAATAATTGGATTAACTATTATTCTTAGAATGATTAGAAACTTGAAGCAACTTAAATAATCATATAAAAAATTGTTTCTAAGAATCATCAATATTTGTACCACTAGTCATTGTCATGAAAGGTAATTTTAATTCCCTTTCATGAAAATTATAGTAACTTAAATAAAATCTTGAGAATAAATTTTTTTAATTAGCAATATTTATTTATATGTAAATAAATGTGTTAAAGATATAGTCATTATTCAGGTCGATATAAAATTTAAAATTTTTATTGTTTTAAAATCAGTAATAATTACAATTTTACAGAGAAAAACTAAGTAAAGCCAAAAGAAGATACATCTAGATCTATACTTAACTCTCCTATGATTAAAGACGAGTTAACTCGTTCTACACAGATTTTCGATCTTTTTCGTGCACAGTAGGGTAAATCTAAGAATTGTTACCGTGAATTAAAACTTAGAAGTTTACGGCTAGTGATTGAGTACCTCGGCATTGAGATACGTTTAAATATAGTTTTATGGCATGCATATAACAAGCTGTAAAGTATAATATTATTTGTAACAACAGTCGTAAAATTAATATTATATAGATAAGAACTTTTTCGTTATATCTTTAGATTAAGCTATAATTCTTGTTATAAAAGATGTAAGTTTTGAAATCAAAAGTCAGACTACCTATAATATTTAAGCACGCATATTTTTTAATTACTGACGAATACAATCTGTAACAATTGGTACGTAATTTCTTATATACTAAATAATTCAAAAAAATGTATGTTACCCTTTTTCAAAATTATTCATTATAATAACAAACGTCGTATTTGCAGTTAAAAATTGATTTTTCAGCTAGTATCCGAATTCGATAAGAAATTCGTTGAGAAATTGTTCCGAACTAAATGAAAGTAAAAACTATATATCGAAGAACGAACAGAGGTTGGAAGGAGATATTTCCATTTGCATCGACGGCATTGCTACTTGTCAGGTTTTTGCCTTTCTTTGTCACAATTCCTATACACCGTTCGAAATCACGATCTAGACACTCTCAACTCTCATTTCGCGTTAAACCTTCGCCGTGTCCGCGTCAATGCACAAGAAGTTTAGTACGTTGGAGTGAAGGTGTCGCTTAGCACTTGCTGGTGGGCACAAAAGGAAAATTTGGCATTCTTCCTTATCAATTTCGTGTGAGCAGGTAATTGTGCATAATCCACGGTATACACTGTAACAGACTGTATGTCCGCATACACTCGACCTCTTGACTTTTTTTTCCCCATTCCAAAAGTCGTCCATTAATATTACTTTCACTTCTCGGCGCGTATAGTATCTTTCACTCAATACAAATGTTCTATGTAAGAAAATAAATGCACGTGGAACTACTTGTGTAAAATACAGTGCGGGACATTGGACTTTTCTTGCATCTGTCGGCTTTCATGGTTCACTATAAGCTGCGGAATCCGGATCACATAAGATTGGTATATTGTCCACGTGTTTTAAAACTAGGTCTCCCTGCTGCACTTGCCATTAGCCGCGCAATGTTACAATTCATCTCTTCCGCTTGTATGCTACATAACAACGCTACTGCTAACTGCCGCTTATCAATCTGCATTTTAGTAAACTCTTATATCAATGCAAATCACAGCTAAGCTTTTTTAACAATGTTCAACAATATCTTGTACAGACTTTTACTAATTTTATTGTTTATAAATACATATACTCAGGTATAAAAATGTCAGTAACGTGTCTTGATTTATTGATACCTCTTTAGATTCCTTACTTATTACAAATATATATTTCTAATATTGTGCTAAGGAGTGTTCTAAGGAAAAGATGAAATTTTCATTGTTAGAAATTTATCAAGAAAATATTATACACATGCCATTAAAATCTGCGTATGATTGACGTGATAAAACACAAGGTTATACATTCTCAATACCTGAAATGAATGGGGAATTCAAATTATATAGTTATAAAAACTATTTTTTGGCGCTTATCAATCCGTTTGCAGTGCAGATTTAAAATACTGTGTAAGACTAGTCCTTCAATTGAATTCAGTGCCACGTAAAGGATAAATTTCACGTGATTGTCATAAGTGAATATAATGCTGATGTAGCTTTGATGTTAAGAGAATGGTTGCATAAATATAAACTCTTATAGTACCACCGTTCGAGACACTTTAAAATTCATTATGAGAGTAGAGAAAATAATTTATCATCTATTATTATTGACCACTTGACAGTTAACGTGTGCACAGTTAAATTCTTTCATAAAATTGTCTAGAAATAAAAAACTTATTTTACGTATAGTGTAATGCCTCGAAAATTGTCCGTTTTAAGAACTTTGTAATTACAGCTGAAATACGAAATTTGATTACTCAGGGTAATCATAATGATTTAAATGCTTTTAAACGGTGCACAAACAATATATAATAGATAGATGAATTTTAAAAAAGACACTTCGAACTCTCGATCTTTACGCGCAGAATACTTTTATTTTACTTATCGTACGTTTGGAGTATAGATAGCAAGGATATTCCACTTCAGGGCTAAAAGGTACATTGCATATTCACATTAAAACCTTTTTCACTTTGCTTATTGGAGTTACAAATGATCACTCACTAATTAATTTAAAAGTCATGAGTCACTTGTTAAGTTTAAAACAACTATTTATATAATTAAAATTTGAACGATCGAAGGTCTTTGGAAAATAAAGAAAATTAACAGTAAGAAATTATAAAAACTTGTCAGCTCATATTGATATATTGCATAGCAATAAAATGTTTAAACTTGACGTGCGTTTATCTAAATTTCACATTATGTTCCGTAACATATTCGAGTCAATCACTTAACGACGACATGTACCTATGATTAAATGTCTGCACTTTTGAACGACGTACTAATTAAATATTAAATTAATATGAATCTCCTTGTGCAATCTTAAAAATACTTAAAACTATGGATTTCAATACTTTCTAAATTTAAAATAACACTGAGAAAAATGGATACTGCTCGCAAGAGGAAAAATCTGCTTGTGAGACATCCACGTACGGCAAGATAAAATCTACTTGAAGCTA
>UELU01144560.1:0-28655 GCA_900490025.1 Megastigmus dorsalis
TTTATAACATAAGATGTATAATTAAACAAACTTAAAAAAATCACGTTTACAAAGCATATAAAAAATGTATGCCACAAACATAAAATTATAATTTCATTCTATATATTTCATCAGCCTCGCATGCCCGAAAAATAATCTTCTAATCTTGTACTCACAACTGCAGAGATCAACGGCATTTTCAGCTATGCTTATAATGCAATTCTCATTTTCTCACTCTTTCTCTCTATTCCCTCTCACTCTCTTTCATTCTCTCCGTCTCTTGATTTCTCGACATTTTTTTCGAAACTCTCGTCCTGCGAGAGTAAACTCAATCGTTTATTTTGTCTAGTGCCTAGATATAATATCGAGCACACTATTAAATGATTTCAGAGCGATTAAGTTTTTTTTATTTAGTCCATTTACAAAGAACAGCGCATACATATTTTTGTTTGTTTATTAATTTCTTATCGCTTGCGCTAGTGGTCAGACAGTTGCTTTGACATTTTACAATCTACGAATGTAAGGGGAAAGGCAGTGCAAGCATTAGTGTTACTACGTATGATTGTTTGTTTTTGCAAGATCCTAACGATTTTATTAGAGCTCTTTTTTGACAGTTTGTTAAAGAAACTTTGAATAAGGTCTAAAATCGTGTCTGAACACATTATTCCTCCAATGATTATAAAAAGAAATTTACAGTAGAAAAGTGGTTACATATCAACAGGATTTTACGACGATTTCACTACTAATATTCTACCTTAAAATAGCTGAAAACGTTGGGAAAAAATGATTCAGCTAGTGATTATACCTATTTATGTAAATTACATATAAAAATCGATTTTTACGGTATCGGTATTAAACAAATCATTTTACAACAACATTTATGATTCTATAACATATTTTACACTTTTGATTCTCAATACAAATAATATAGAAATTAATTCAATGAAAATACATGTATTACACGTAATGATCGTATAAAACAAATTTCAAAACATGTATATAATTATTGAGTCAATTCTTTATATTCTTGTTCGAATTAATATTACTAATTACAAACCAAAATTTAGATGAACTTTATTTTTAAGTAAATAATTAATTATAACATATTTCATGTATAAATGAAAAGCTTTACATACGAAGATTCTGCAGAAAGCATTAAAAGAGACAAGACTTAGTTGTAAAACTGGGCTGTGAGATCTAATAATAAAAAGCCGCTGCCTCGATGTTAGTTCCACGTAGCGCAATTACAATAAAACAATCCACAACAATCATATTATTTTTAATCTATCTAACCATCACAGCAACACATGTGAACATCTCCGCATACCCACGTTTTGCATATTCAACATCATACAAACTTATCACCTATGCTTCTAGATATAGAATATTAGTAAACTAAATTTTAGTTCACTTATGATATTCTATAATGTTATATTCATTTTACAGCCTGCGCATCGATAATATCGACCATTGATTGTACGATTAGGATTTGTGCAGAGCACAATATAAGCAATCACATTAAATTACCCCAAAATTTATAACCTCAAGCACTGTAAAAAAAGTCTTATTCCATACAATCTATTGAAAAAAATGTTTTTTTTTTTCAAATTCGATTTTCTTCTTGTATTTAATGCTGTGTCAATGAGTCTGCCACTTCAATAGATTATCCTTTTTACAGTGAAGAAGTTCTCTATGTACTTAATTGAAATACAATTCGAACAAGGTGCACAAGTAATTATTATAGTCTTTACAGCTTGATAATAATTAATGCTTATGTAGATTTTCAACACATAAATAAAAAATTACAATTCTATACAATAATATACCTTTTGAACGTTAAAATTTTTTTTAAACATTAACGGAATTGTTACTAGTAACCAATGAAGAGTTTACAAGTCATCTACAAGGTATGCAACAGTCAATAAATAGGATTTTAGTTTTTCATTTCAAATGTATATAAAAAGAGATGATATACATAAACATTTTCATAATCAAAAAACTTGTGAAGCATTTTGCAAATTTCGATTTATCTATTTCTTGTAACAGTTATATTTGTACTGATCTCTTTTTTAGCATAACCATTATTTAAATATTAACAAATCAAACCCATGCTATAAACTAATTTATATTCATTTATAAACAAAATTAGTTTGCGGACGGTGTCAAAAATAAGGTATATTTTACTAAAAAGTACAAGAATAAAAACGCTTGTCAATAAATCTTATTTAATCTTAGATGCTATGTAATTTCCTATTACTTTACTGTACAGTGACTATATCTCAATTTGTAAAGACTATACTATGTCGTACGGTAATTTTTTTTTTTTAATCGACTAACATCGTACTTTTTTAAGAATAGTATGACAGTAATAATAATAATAATCTAAAGCTATGCCAAGCCTCGGCCAATCTATTATTCTAAACGTATTCCGACTGTGCGTGCAGTTATTTAAGTTATACAGTTTGTTTATTATAATTATCTGTGAAGTTGACTTTAAGGTCTTCTAAACTTTTTTCGATACAATCAATAATAGTTTTAAAAAATCACACTTTAAATTTCCGGCTATCAGATCTAATGCTTCTTCTTTCAATTAAAATAGGAAAAGTAACTTATAAAAAGTAGTTTTCGCTTAGACGTATTACTGAAATAAAAATGTTATAATAAATATTTCAGTATTTCAAAATTCACACCTCTGAACATCTTTCCTTATGCATAGAAAATTTATTAGTAAAATAGAATTTTTATATGAATTCTGTACCTTATTTTGCAAATGAAGATTCCGAGAATTCTCAGATATTTTTTTGCATTAGAAAAATTAGTATTATTAAAATTCTCATACCTTTGTATTGTCAATTGAAAACTTTTATCAAAATAATCAATCACGTTTAAATCTCTGTAAAATTTTTAGAGAATTCGCACTACAATAATTATGTTATATTAAAATTTAACATCGTGCTGATGTATTTAGTCCTATAACTCTAAAAATTTTAAAGAGCTACATCATGTTACTCGAAAAACTATATTTACGAAATATATACGGTTTTGTAACAATATACATGAGACTTTCAATATGTAATGTATATTTAATAAATTTCTAATTTCAAACTGATTTTCAAATTTTCGCATCTTCTTTTTATTCTTATACAACAGATACTTATTTATTATTTTTCATATTAAATTTTAGATTTTGTCACAAAATAAAAAGTTGTAGTACATTTATTGAACTTGTCCTTTTCATCTAAAGTAAAGATAGCAAGCTCGCAGTGTTATACTAACAGTAATTGCCTTCAGCAGAAATAATTTCCGTATATTACCTCAACACATTTTTTTATACTTACAGTTTATTCTTACAAATTGTACTTTGTCTGTATTCATATTATATGCATTTATAGTATTGCATAATTACGATACCGATTACTAAACTAATTTTAAAATTATCCAATTTTATCCTAGGTCTTAATTAAAACAAATTTTGTTACTATTTAACATTGACTTTACAGGAGTAAATATGCAATTTTCATCATGTCTTTAAGACAGAAGTCTCTCTTTAAGTTCATCTGTTTTGTGCGCAGCATTTAACAATACGCTCGGAAAAATGCTCGTTACAAGTCATCAAAATAGTTCCTTACCAAATTTCATTTTATCAACTTTAATATTTTACATACAAATTTTGAATAATCAGCTTCTGAATATTTTTCCGAGTGCATATATCTACACATAGTTTATATTAGAGTTATTTAATTTGTATAATTTTTAGCGTTAGCAAATTTCGTTTCACATCACATGGATTTCTTGTATTTGCAAACGATGTTTATCTGGTATATTCTGTACACTATAGTTTGTATACGTTATAAATTCTTAGTACTGCAAAATATATTCTAAATTGGCTATGACTATATTGACAGTTTTACATAGCAGATACTTATTTTCTATTTTTAAACACGTAGCATAATATATAGATAGTATACTTATTTTATGTATTAGTTATTATCATCGATTTAATATTCTTAGAGATTTTGTAATTATTCTTTATGCAAATCACAAACTCATTTCATTTCATAAATTTCTGCTGTCATTGTTAAAATCATTGTGCATTACCGTTAAATAAAAAACAAATGAGCTGCAATAATGTACCAAATTCTATAAGAATCTAATGGTTTAATGATTGTCAGTAACAGATTTTTAAATTATGTTCACATAATGCAAAATCTCCAAGAACACTTTTTATTAGTTTAATTATTATCTATTTTTAAATTTATTATAGTTATACTGTCTTATGTACTAATCTCACGTTATATTTTATTGTCCATTTTTTGGAACTTTCCTATATTTAATTATTGTCTGTTCACACAGTATTGTCAGATATTTATTAGGTTTTATACTTCTTCTCGTCTTCTAACTACAAAGCGTTGCCTGGATACTAAGGACCACAATTATTGTCCATTATTTTCATCCAATTAATTATTGATTTTGTAAAGTTAAATTTTGAGCATCCAATTGTCGGAAATGTATTCCTTGAAATAAAAAATACAAATTTATTTAAATATTGTCCTGAGAATATGATTATTACTGGATAAATTAATATTCAATTAAAATAAGATTCTATAATCTTCAATCAAAGTAATAAAAGAAGGTAAAAAATAGAATAAAATTTTTATGCGATGAAATAAATGTACCCTGCCAGTAAAAAGATATAGCATCGATTTTCTCGTCGAGCAGAATTTACCAACAATACTTTTATAGTCATTTGACACCACTTAGAAAAAGTCCAAGTGATTTTGTTAAGGCTCCTAGGTCTCATAAATAACAGATCATTTTGTATAAAGTATATGTCATTTTAAAAAACTATGTTTTTAGAGTGCTGATCAAAAAAGTGCTGGTGCAATGTTTTCTTCTTTTCATTTTTAATTAATATCCCTAGAATTCAGTCAACATCATCATTCTTCGTATAGGTTGCGTCTACATTGATTACGTATTATTTGAATAACAAGAGGCTAATTGTAATACATTTTTAAGCGATATTTATCTATGGATACTCAGAAAAAAATTGCTCACTTGCAAACGCATGCCTATAATTGCTATAACTATAATAGCATCGCTATATCTTTTATAGCTGTACATTCTACTAAGTTGCATTCGATTAAGTTTTTTGAAATTAATGATTATTACAAAATACTTGGCTGGATTCTTGAACAATTTTTTTCCGAGCTTGCTTCATGAGACAATGATTCTTAAAAATATAAGTTGCATTATATACTCAGTACACTTTGTATATATGCCTTTACAGTGTGAATATATATATACGTATTTTATAACTTAGCACAATCACATAATCTTATTTATTTCTTTACTCGCATCTCGCATAATCTAAATGTATTTTACATTTGAAAATGCTATCTTAAATAACTTTTTCTTAGTTGATTAGAGGACCAATGCATTTTATGCAATATAAATAATTTTGCAATCTTCCTGCAGCTGAATTTCTGAACAATCGAACGCTGTTTAAGCGGTGAGTAAATGAGAAAAAGAAGAAAAAGCAAGAATCTTAAATGTACATGTTCTACCTCAAGTTTGCGTCGGCTCTTCGAGTGTTCAAAAATTGGTGCTGCAGAAAGTTTGTAATCAACCACTTGGTGGCATCTTATTGTTGCATTTCGTTCTCCGTCAAAATCTAAGACATACAAAAATCTTTTTAGTCGCATCTTATGCGCGATTTTATTTTTTGTTCGGAAATTTACTTACATAGATTTTTTTATTTTTTTAAATACTTGGTATTGTTATCATTTTTGTATGTAGTAGTACCAAAAGTATAATCAATTCCCTATAGAGTACTGCCACAGACGCTCGTTTATCTGAACTTTGCTATTTACTTAAATAGGATGAAACCTTTTCGCGGGCGTTTTCCTCCGTCGGGTAAATACGTTTGTGTAGAAACACGTAGAAACTTACAGATCCAGACTTTGGTAAATAAAACGTGTTTATATCTACAATTGTCCGTGGTTGTTTCGAAATACCTTTGTATACATGAAAAAACGTCGATTGAAAAAATGCGAAAATTCGTAAAATTCTATCAATGCCCAAGTCTAAAACGTGTGTACAATTATCAACTTTACCATTGATTCGCTCTAAGTGTATATATATTGTTTGAAACAATTTGAAAAATTATCGTTTCCTCTTCTCTGCAAATCTCTACATGCTTCCATTATCTAGATCGCTCATTTATTATATGTTTCCGTTTATTTCATGCTTTAGATCGCAGAGCCCTTATACCTAAGTTTTTTTTCTCTCAATCTCTCTCTTTGCCGATACGCGGAGAGAAAGTGCACCGAACCGTTTAACGACTTTTACCATCGTAAACTCACAATAACATGTATAATATATGTATGCTTAGTCGCAAATAGTCATTTTATTGTTTGCGATTTGTTTCATATCGCGTGCCCAATATTCCCATTTAGTCGAACTTATCGTTGGTTAAAGTGCAGGTGCATTTATTGTCGTCGTTTTCAAATTCTCAATATCGAGATTTTTATTATCGCAGCGTATATAATGTCTCGGAAAAAATTGACATCATCCTGGTTCGTTCGAGTGATTTATCGTCCGTTGCGTATAGATTTTCGTGTCTCGTGTATATTAACCGGACTGGTTCTTATTTTTTTTTGTTTTTTTTTTGTTTTTTTTTTTGTAAGTTCTACTACATCGGCGCGTCTGCTCTGGATCTGGTTTGTTTTGTTGTTTTGTATAAAAAATACTTTCGATCGACGGTAATAAAATATCAACTTCTGAAAGCTGCGTTAGGCGAGAGTGTTCAAGCATCTCTAGCCCTTCCTTCCGGATCTCATAGTCCAGTAATTTTTGCGCTTACCATCAGAATCAACCTCTGTCTCGGTGTAGGATTCATGCTAGCCGTAATCGTTCTCCGAGTACTCTTCGATCTCCTTCAGTATCCACGGCACGTACTTTGGCACGTACGCGTAGACGCCGGGAAGCCTCGGGTGAGCACACTTTATACCCCAGCTGACTATACCACCGACGAACCATCGTTCCTTATCGTTTTTGTCTTGGCAGAGCAAGGGGCCACCCGAATCTCCCTGCAAAATCATCGTTTACACCGATAAACATTAAGTTTAAGTTAGTGATTATGTATTGGGCTTAGTCTACTCCAAGTACTTTTGGAATACTTTTACAAGTTTACGATCTTTTGAAAAAGTTGCTACAATGAATCCTTATAATAATTAGATCGTTATTTTGGTACACAAGGTTCAGTATACGATGTATCGTCGAATAAATATACTGTGCTACTTAATTTACTATACTGGGTCTTAGAAAATTTTGTTTTTATTTTCTTAAAGCTAATCGAAGTAGATTGGCCGATCACTAAAGAAGCGTGGAAATTGTTTGGAAGGACGAGATACCTGGCAAGCGTCTTTGCCGCCTTCCGGATATCCAGCGCAAATCATCCCGTCGGTAACATTCAGCTCCTTGTGCAGAAGCCAGGAATTGCAAACTTCTCGGTCGAGCACAGGTACGGTAACTTCGTTCACGGCTGGCTCGTATTCCGATGCTGCGTGCAAACAAATGAAATAAGGCGCACGATATACAACGTTATCAAAGTAATACATTCATTTAATATTATACACCGCGATGCAACAGCATTAAGGGATACAAACTTTCGGTGTCCTCCTTTTTACCCCAGCCAATAACTGTGCAGACTGTCCCGGGCGCCAAATCGATATTAGCCGGCGGCAAGCAAACGGGTCGTAAATGTTCGTGAAATTCGACTCGATGCTCCAGCTACAACAACGCGTATGCAGGTTAAACTTGATGCACCTTTTTCTGCTTAACTGTATATGTATACACCGTCGGGATGCTAATCGCTTGCTCGAATTTCGATGATATTTAAATGGTTCGAATTTTTTTTTTACCTGAAATAGTGCGACGTCGTTGTCGTGAGCGACACCAAGATTGTAATTAGGATGTGGAACGACTCTTTTAACTTTCAATTTTTTGCCGAGATACGTATGGGCATGCCTCCGCGTGATGCCCAGTTGAATCGTCCATCCTGACACCTCGGAATAACTGAAATTTCCAAATTTAATTTTTCCCATGATATGGAATGATTGTACAATTTGAATCCCCGAGTACACGAGTTTTTTTAAACAAAAAATAAAAATAAGTAACTGCTATTAAAGTTTTGCTGTCCTGCATTTGTCGGAATAACGATGACTATATAATAAGTATTTCATAATGAAGTACAAGACAAACAATTTAAAACAAATTTACTATTTAAGATGTTGCTAATATTTATTAAAAGTGTTTAATTTATCCAACGTTCTGCATTGAAATATAAAAAATATATAACTGCGCAGAAATATAAGTAGGGAATCTTGTTGCACAGCATGGCAGTTTAAAATAATCCATAAATGCGCCATAGATCAGACGAAATGAGGCGAGGGACATGAATCATATATATATATAAGAAAAGGAGATAGAGTGCAAAATCGCGAATGATTGACTCACTTGCCGACACAATGTGAGGCCGTCAGGACCCACTGATCCGCGATGAGCACGCCGGCGCAGTAAAAAACTTGCTCGGGACCACCGAGTAGTGCGGCAAGAAAAGGCCAGTCGCCGGGTGCCGATTCCACTCCACCCACGATCCTCTTGCGGGCTTTCGAGTTGCCGTAAACGCGAGACCTCCGACCGCACTCTGCTTGGGCACACACATTCACAAGGATATCTTTATTGGTATAATGCAGCGGACGAGCTTTTCTGCGGTACGAGGGAGATTCAGAGAGAGAGAGAGAGAGAGAGAGAGAGGAGATAATCGATAAAGGAGGATTGGAAAGGGGAAAATCTTTCTTGTTTTTAAAAGTTACTTGTATTTGATTTATTTACATTTGATATTTTCTTTCAGTGCATAATATGCTTATAGGCTATATAAAAAAGGCAATTCACGTTATTTTGTATTGACATAAATGATGACGTTCAATTATTTAAATCCTTACAAAAAGGTAATTATAAATAAATTTTAAGTATAATCAAATATTGTTTCTGTAATTGATGCGATTTTGAGCTAACAAGTAAATTTTCATTCGTAGGGATGTGGAAATAAGTGAAGAATCAATATTACTAACCGTATCCAGAGCAAATTAAACTGATAGTAGAGTAATCCTTTTGATCCGAGCACTGCTGAAATTCTTGCAGCAAGTTTCCCTTAGTTTTCTGAGCTAATCGCCAGCGCAGCGATGTTTCTAATACTGGCTCAGGAATAGTGATGTTACTCTCGGACATCAGCAAGTTCGAAGAATTTACCGTTCTGTTGGGATCGAAAGTTCGAATTATAGTTGGGGGAAAGAAGAAAGGAATAAGTGCGGCGAACATTTATGCACGATATTGGGACAATTTTGTAAACTAATGCTTACTTGTAACCAAGTAGTGCACAAATATTATTGGCTGTTGATGGTGTCCACGTTGATCGTGAGATGCAAGCAGGCATGAACTTTCCCTTTCTAGCGTGGTAAACCTCTAGTCGACCAGTGCCGATATCTCCGTTTCTGTCGCTCAGTCGTACTGGTTTTCAAACGATATTGATTATTTGTAACAAACTGTGACCGATAACGACCATGACGTATACATTTGCTCGGAACTAATAACAATGTTGTACGTGGTTTATTTAATAATTATAGCATACGAGTACGTCGATGCGCATATGAATTTTTTCTCTATTCATCAAACAAATGAAAGGAATTTTTCGTTCCATAGTCCGAACGTTTTAATTAAGGTTTTACATGTGAAAAATTTTGTAAAAAAAATAATACCCTTGAGTGGATTATTTTCACGGCTTATTGAACGTATAGGTTTTCAAAATTTAAAAAAAATCCTACGTGCGCTGTAAAAAGTTTTTTGTTCTATTTGCTGATTCCCTAGAACCGAGAATTTCTCGTAAATTTACTCTCAGATTTGTACAAATTTAAAATTTAATTTTCAAACTATTTAAACATTCATTTCTAGAGTTGAACAAGCTGTTACTTCATTTATTCCTAAAAAAAATAGCAAAAAAAGAAACGCGAAAAAATTATTTCCTTAATTTCATGGCTGTTTATACAAGAATTTCAATTTTACAAGATCACATTATGCTGCGCTTTATCTAGGTTTTCTCTTAATTTTACAAGTTTTGAAGTGAATCTGATCTAATAAGAATGATAATGAAACTAATGAAAAAGTATACAAGAATAACATTATGGATTGTTTGAGTATACTAAAATACCATAATATCGAATTAAAAAGCTTTGAATATCATCTGGAATCCTGGTGATTTAGGCTACAGCTGCGGGCATCAATAACACTGGCCCGCCTCTACCCGTCAATTCTCGAATAACGTTCAATCAGTTCTCGCATCGGAACTACTGTATCGTCAGCTATTCACGCGTCGTATCCCGGAAAATTCAAGGAAAAATCCTCAATAGATCTAGACCTAATAGACCCAGCGAAACTCACTGCAATTGCGTTCATCCTGGGCCCAGGGACAGTCCATGATGCCGTTGCAGACGTGCGAGGCCGACATGCACCTGCGCTCGCCGCAATGCAACGAGGCCTGGGCCGCCAATGCGCTCTTCGCCAAGAGTCCGCTGTTCTTCTTGCCGCCGCCCTTGGAGCTGATGGCCGCGAGACCCGTGCGCTCGCTGTCGCTACAGTTGCCGCAGCCTATCTCGTCCGTGTGGTCCTCGCAGTCGACGTGGCCGTCGCAGCGCCAATCCAGTGGTATGCACCGCTTCTCGTCGCACTGGAAGCCGCTCGGACACACTGCAAGGCAGACAGCAAGAAATCCATGTGTGTGTGTGTGTGTGTGCGGACATCAAGTTTTTGTAGCTCGAAGGATATATATATAAAGAGATATGGGGGACTGTCCGAGCGGAGGATGGATTTATCGATTCGGGAAGCTAATTGTTATATCTTATAAATCGAGACGGTGGGCCGCCTCGTTAGAAACTCATTATTCCCTTAAATAATGAGGAAATGAGAAAGAAGTTGAGATTGATGACCGACGGATGATCGTTGCGCCGCGACCTTTATTCATGCAATATTGCCAGTCGTTCTTTTCTTCTTTTTCTTTTTGGAAAATTGAAATTTGGCTTCGACTCGCGAATGTAATTCGTTTTATCGTTATGTATATTTATGATATCTTCATGCTCCAATATTTAGTCTTTGAAAATTTGAAAATATATTTTCATCAGAGCCATTTGTATATTGAAATATATTCTCCTTCTTTCTACCTGAAACTAAATGTTTTCTCACATACAATTTGACTATACTTTATAAAACATTCCAATTTATGAAATATGTCACACGTATGTTTATCTTATGCAGTCAACAATGATATACCTAATTCAGCTTGACTGGCATCTCAAATATTGCTCTTGACACTATAAAAATTTTATTTTTACGCAGACTATATATAAAAATATAATCGATCATAGAGCTCCCATAACCTCCAGGGATTAAGCGAGGAAAAATTCTGCGAAAGATTCACGACGCGTAGTCAATCCAACTTCGCCAGCAATGTATTATCGCGCTTGTACCTTTAACTCATCCTCCATTGCTCGAGGCAAGGCGCGCCTCCCACCTAGTTTCTCTCGCTACCCGAGATTTTACTCGCGACGGGATTTCCGCGTAAGTGCATTTTGCGGGCTAATGCATGTGACAATGCACTTAAGCGCCTATTCGTAACTTACTTAAACTGCGCGAAAAGCGAGAATTGCTTATGGCCGTTTAATGAGATCAACATCAAAGAATTTGATAATTAATTTCTCTTGTATTTATCGCGAAAGTGCGCATTTATATAAAGGGATTTGAAAAAAGAAGAAGAAAAAAGAAAAGTCTATGAACATCTGGTGTGGTGCAAAACCGCTTAATCTTTCAAAGTGAATTTACTATTCCAACGGGAGGAAGAGTGGATTGTAAATAGAGCGGATTTCTCACTTCGACTTCACTCTCAGCAACAACTTCTCGCCCTTTGTAAAAAAGATAAACCTCAAAGAGAACAAAGCCGTAATTTCCTTCGCTATATTTTAACATAAAATTACGAATTTACTACATTAGCTTCGAAATTCACTATTATTTTAAGTTCTACGTTTTGCAGCAGTTTGGAACAAATAAATTTGTTTATGCAGATCGCAAATACGAGTATATTTATTTTTCAATATCAAACAATAAACAAAGATTAAATTGTCATTTTTCTTGGCATAATATCATTAGAGACTAGGAATAGCGCTTAAGTTAAAATAAAAATCAATTTATATATCAAAAGGATGACTTTCTATTATTTTAAAAATTATAGTTATATTACAGTTGTGTATTTAGTGAATAGCAATAGCACAATGACAAAGTGTTTTTAACTATTTAGCAGTAGTATTTGTTCAACGCTTTGCCGTTACTTCGTCATATCTTTAAAACTGAAAAGTTAGGTCTGGTCGCTATATATGCTGGCTATTATACCGCGAAAATCAATATAACAAGTACATTTGCAAATGTAAAAACTTCAATTCATAAAAACTGTATTTTTCATATTATTCGAAACTTCATTCGTTGCTTTTATATACCTATTTACAACAGTATGTTTATAATTTTGGCTTGAACGTGTACAGTCGTAAATTCAAAGTAGGAAGTGGGCTATTAAAGTAATTTCTTCAGAATGCAAATTTTAGATTAGTTTTGGCAAAGCTCATTTTCATTGTAATAACATACTCTAATACGAATATATAAATTTTCCTAAAAGGCATCTACTTAAATTGTTGAAGTGTAATTTACAATGCTTGAAATTTTTTCGAATCCCTTTTAAATAATTTAAAACAATAAAATGTTCTTCGACCTTCGAAACAATTTTTTAAAATAAATCGAAAAAAATTAAATAAAACTTTGTACATTTTACACAAAAATAATGTCGCCTATAATAGAAGAATAATCCCAGCATAAGGAAATTCATATAAGTATTAGTAATGGTCCATTTAGCGTAATGACGTTTTTGCGCCAATAAATCTCAATAGAACATACGGAGAATAAAGAAAAAGATTTATCGCTTCGATGGGAAACAATCACGGGGGATCGAGGACAATCACTCAGCCACGAGGCACGAATAAAACACACACACACGCACACACACGTACACACACGTACACGCGCGCACACACGTACAGAAGAAAGAGAGGAAGATGGAGCAGTGTATTTTTCAGTTAATGCTCAAAACGCTGCCCAGCTCTCCGAGGCCCACCGAAGGATTGCTCTTAATCAATCTGACAATTTAATCTTAATTAACCGCACGACGCGAGAGTGAATCGATGCATCGCAACTCCGGAGGCCCCCTCTGCTCGCGCGAGTGCCTCGTGGAATATCGATGCAGTGCAGTCCTGCGCCTTCCGATGCTCCTCTATAGAACCGTTATATGTGTTGCGGTAACCAAGTAGTGTATACGTATTAACTGGGAGGGAAAGCAGATGAGGGGATGAGGAGAAGGAACTTGTCGAGAAATAATGCTCGCGGCCATTGACAAGTGTACCATTTTTTTCTTTTCATGAGAACGCCCGATATCAACTTCATTGATTTTCCATTGATTCCCAGTGGCTACTGCTTTAAACGATTACTTATTTCACTTAGCAAAAATTTTAATGTGCGATTTGATAATCTTGAACAGAGATATGATCGCGGTAGGAATTTATACTGAATTCTGACATGTGGTAATTACAGTTTTCAGATATCTCGGATTGATTAACCTACTAATTGTTTTTGTCTGTTATAGAGGACAATCCATTTTATGGCTACTAGTTTTTAAAGTTTATATTAAAATAACATTTGGGGAATCATAAAAGTGAGTATATAATCATCAAAAATCCATTTGAAACATCTACTTAGTTTGCTCTTGCCTATAAAAATACAATAACTATTGTCGCTGTTCTTGGTTTATTTTACGTATAGCACTTTCCCATTAAAAATGTAAATTTCGGTGTAGTGGAAATATTTAACAAAATAATTTATGTGATTTCTTTCATGCATTCGTGCAATTTCTCATAAAGGATCTGTCACGTATATTTTTTTTCTCCATTTAACTAGATGAAATATTGTCGTTTAATCTCACGTGAGATCTGTCTTGATCATTTTTTATTAGCGGCATTTTATTGTTATAAATAGTATGTTTATCATCAAACTAAAATTGCTTCAGTTTTTATATTACTCAAATTATGAATTATATTATATTTCGGCTAAATGGAAAAAGTTTCTGTCTCGCGCATACATTTTTCTATTTCAACTTTAAGTTAGCAGAAATTGCATAAATGTAAATATTAAAAGAAACATTTTTTGCCTTGCCTCAGTCTAAACAATACTTAGATAAAAAACAAAGAGTTCTTTGGTATCCGTGCGAGCAATAATTAATTTCTACAAAATATAAAACGAACCTGTTTGCCTGAAAAGTTGAGATAAAGCCTTATTAAAAGAAGTATAGAATTTTTTTCAACTTTAAATTTAAGGTACACCTTTTTGCTTCCTCTAAAGAAAGCTTTGTATCAATGAAAAATTTTTTTTTGGTAGGAAAAGACTTGCCGAATAAACCAAAGGCTTGGGTATCAATTTACGCGAGTTCTGGGCCGTCCAAGTTTCCTCTCGAGTAGTGTATACTATTTTTTTGCCTAGCGAGGACGAAAGTGCCATTGTCTCAAACCAGCTCCGGGTGAGAATGTGGTACTTTTGGCCCGCTAGGCAAAAATATTTACCCGAGTTCTGGGCCGTCCAAGTTTTTTCCTCCCTAAGGGCGTAGTATATTATTAAATTCGTATATAATTGTTGAAACATTTTTAATTAAGATTATTTTACTTATTTTATTTATAAATTATATAATAAATCTATATTAGTAGGCAGCAATTTTTTCATTGAACCGATAATGTCTGAATTACTCTACATTATTATAAAATTACATTTATTATGGAAACGTACCGAAGTAATAATAAATCACGCACACTAATAAACATTTTATCGTAAAAATTGTGAATAATAAATGTTTTCAATGTATTCATAATGTATTATTACGAACAAATTAATTGTAGAAACTTGCTAAAATGATCTACTGTATAACTAGCAACGATATTGATTCGAGATTTTAGCAAAACAATAAAACTTGCCATAACATTATCCAAAACCTATATCACGTTATAGGTAGACATCGATATTAATTCAAAGTCCTGAAGATGAAAATTAATTTGGTGGGTGCCACAATTAACAGATTTTCGCACAAAATAAAATGAAGTGCATATATTAATAGTTATATTGTCAGATTTGTACTTTACTGGTTGACCGGTTCCTGATAAAATTTGCTAATATAGTTTACATTGAAAAATATCGATCCAGATATTTTATAGAGAAATTGTGATTCAAAAGTACCTATAACTTCAAATATAAGAATGCAACTACAAATAAATTACTGCAACGAGTTTTTGTATCTTGAACATATTATACCAAATGGAATATTTATGACATTTACAAAAACTTACTTATAATCTTATGAATATCATAAAAAGCAATAAAAAAAGTAATGGTACAGACATGCACTTTATTTCATTGCTATAAATCAAAGATATAGACAACACTTTACATGAAATAATTAACGAATAACCTATAATAAAATAAGGTTAACCAATCTTTATTACATTATATTATTATATACCGAGTTATTAAAATAAAAAATAAATTTTCTGTCCCTTTTAAAAAAGTGCTAACTTATAAATAACTTCACTATTTTTCATTGACGAACCACCTGATTCATCATCTAAAAATGCATCTATACGCAAAATCGTTTTCATCAATTACCGCGCAACTGCATTCATCAGTCGTTCAACCCGTTCACGCGCAGCTTTAACGAGTCTTTTAAACGTTATTTAAACCTCGAGTGCTCATCCAAAATCCATTTTCGTTAACAAACGCAATTTATAGGCTCCTCGACCGAGGAACATTCCGGGACCACTATCCCATGTACATCCTGTGTGTATATTCCGATCGATTCGCGCTTATAGCTATGCGTCACGACTATTTTCTCCCCCCTCCCCCCTTTACAGCTGCCAACCTCTTCTCTCAGCGATATCCCGCACGTTTTAACAAAGTATAATGGCCGCATCACGTCGAGTTGTTTACGCCAACCGCCATAACATCCCTACGCGTAATTGCATTTTCCGGGAAGTAGTGCAGAGCGAGTGAGATATGGATAGGAGAGAAAGAGCAGCCCGAGAGGCCTTAAATTACTCAGAACGCGCAGGGGATACATAAACTCTCGGGCGTTTATCGCTTGGCGTCACTGCGTATAGAGTCGAGACGATGAGGGACGAATGAGCGAGCTTGAGCTTTTATGCCTGCTGTTGCTGCACAGAACTGCACACTCTGACGGACGCATCCGAGCTTCTACGCGATTAATCCGATCGGACGACTGAGCAGATTTTCTCTCCTCCATACTCTCCGCTTCCATCCAATAATCGATGAATCGAACAGATGGTGTTATATAATCCGGCTTTTTCTTTTCGACCCTTTTAATGGTAGGGTTTTTGTTCTCGCGATCGATCCGCTTCTTTACTCGAGCTCTAAGCTCGCCGATGCGAAATTCGCGCGCGATAGAAGACAATGCGAGCCCAAACGAGGGACTGACTACAAAACAATGCCTCGAGCTGGTGCAGCCGCTTTTGCGCCCACGCTCTCTATCGAACAATGCACGCGGAGCATTGGGCAAACAGAGGGGCGTTGAAAATTAGCTCCGTTTTCCGAAGCAGCGGGAAAACTGTGCGCTTCAACAATGGGCTCTGCTGCATAGGTGATGTGCTCGCTAATTCTTCTTAGTTAGCGTCTCGGTTAATGAATGCGAGCCTGTGTTAATATTGGGGCAATTGTTAGCTTGGCGAATCCTGAAAGTGCTTGTGAGTTATCGCTGGTCAATTTATACTAATTCACATAGAAATAATTAATATCGGGTTACTTCGTTCTTTGTGGATTTGATGAAAATTTTAACGTATTGCACCGGATTTAGATTATATTATGGCATGACTTTATGGTTAATATGGAAAATTAATTTTGTTCCACTATATAGTCGAATAATACAATGTATATACAATATACATGTACTTACACTGATATTATCTTAATTTACGCAATGGAATCACGAAAAATTAACACGATTATTTATCTTGCACGCAAATTATTATTTCTAATATTGGAACAATATGGATTAACAATTCAATATCCAAGAGCGGGAACTTTATTCAACAGAAAACCGAAAGCATTTTCTGGAACTTTTAAGTGGATTTAATAAGATTAAATTCGTTTTTATCTCGGAAGATTATATTAAGTAATATTGATTTATTTAATTTTACTATAACGCAAATTCATTTGAGAAACAAGGACAATCTGAAAGTTAAAATACCTGGTCTTGCTGCGCGCTTTTCAGCATCGATGACCTCTTGGTGACCAACGCAGACATTTGGATCTGGACTCTCCGGAAACATGTCACACTCCAAATACGAGGGAAGCGACAGTCCGAAAACGTCGAGGAAAAATCCACAACGTCTCTTTGTTTCTGTAAAATAAATGGCATAAGTATCAACTACTAACTAATATTTACTTTGAAACAAGGAAAATATTTATTTTGACTTGGGCTAATGATAAACGGAAAGAAACACGAAAGAACTTACCAAAGCAAAGATTCATGCAGGGTCTGACGGCCTGTCCACCTTTGGGTCCACACTTGGGTACGAAGAGACTGCAGAGGAACAGCGCAGCGAGCTCGTAGCAGCGCACGTCGATGAGAGAGTCGTAGAGCTCGAGATCGTGCTGAGCGTCGCGCTGTCTAAAGTTACCCATGAAATTCGGGAACACCGTGTAGTTGTAGGGGATCTGAAAGCACCGGATGCAACACGCCGCGACTATTAAATTTCTTCCGCGTATTTATTATACTTCTCTTCTCGTTTTTTTTCCGTTATTTTAAACGCATAGCGCGTACGAGCTTTTAAGCTCTTAATGCGTATATAAGTACGTAGTGGACTTTATTCGAGGCAGAAAAATTGCTACACCGACCGCGAGAATTATGACGTGGACGTTACCATGCGATTACAATCGTGCACGACATCATAACGACTTTTAGATTTTATCACAGATATTTTTTCATTTTAAGTCTATTGTACTGTTTAGTTTTAGTGTTTAAAGTACAGTGTTATTTTTTACAACTTGCTCCTCTAACGACTTATTGAGAAACTAACATTTATTCGAAACTAAAGTAATGTAGTTGATTGGTCATTAAGTTTTTGGTGCATACAATATTCTTGTATCAAAAATAAATATTGTATGATGGTCCGGGCGCAAGGAGGTTTTCGTGGCTCTCGATCGAGAGTGACGGCATCACCAATTGTTTTTTAATATGTATGTTAATCCGTTGAATACGAATCTAATACGTAATTAGCTGTAAAACAATTGATTTGGTTTCATTACCAAGGTAACATGAGAGGTTTAAAGCTTTAAAATATTAATTAGAACCGAAGATACAAGCAAAAGTGTGAACGTGCAGAACGGGTACGAGCCCTTTTTGCACTAAATTTGTTATAACTTTTGATCTAACTAATAAATTTTAATGATACCGAATCAACGAAATTTTTAGTTGACATATTAACAATTTGGTTAAAACTATATTGATATAAGTATTAAAAAAGAGATATTTTATAGCTGATCACCTATCAGATTCAGGTTTAGCGGATGAAAATACATCTGCGTCCGGAATAATGCAGATGTCAAGATGAACACTATTAATATTATTTTTTAGAGTATATTATGTGCAATAAATTTGAATTATTGTAACCTCAGAAAATATCAGTATAAATAAAAAACATTATTTAATAATTTTTCAACGAATATTACTGAAAAGACATACAAATATTCTATAAAACTAAAATTATAAACCCACCAAATTTAAAGTAAATCGATTGAAAAGAAATTGTTTATCATAGTTTAAAAAATTTCAATATAAACACTAAAACTGAAATATCTTTTGAACGGATTATCCGATTTTCTCCATCCATGAACTTGTGCAAGAAATTGTTAAAATCAAACTTTGTACAAATTTTCAAACGATAAAACGATATTTGCTCAAGTTATCGCATATCCGAACGAAAACCTAGTTTTTATCAAATGCTGGTTTCCCTGAAAACTACTCAATAAAATCACTTGTAACTGAATTAAGATCTAATCTGAATAAACAATTGGCTATAGTTTTATTAAGATACCTTAATTTATTTAAAATAAATAAATTTACATCCCTAATCTTCACTTAGATAGAATCTTCACTTTTTTATAAATAACAATTCAACGACTCAAGATAATCTAAAATTTCGTATTTGAGGTTGAAGAATAACAAAAAATCTGTTTGATTTATTATCAATATTATAACATTAAAATGTAGATTTGAGTAATAAAAGTTGAAAAAAAAACAGTTTTCAAAAATCGAAAAATCGAGATTAAAACAATGAATGTAATCGATAGAATTCATTCTTTCGCTTCATGGTTAAAAGAAAACTAAATTTGTGAACTACGTTTCATCAAAATCGGTGCAATATCTTTCATTTTCTGAGATGTTGATTGTGACATACATATATAAATTTTTTTTTTTAAATGGCATGCATATATCGACTCTTGGTTGTTCAAAACATACTTCTATAATGTTATCCTAAAAATTATTTTTTCACCATCACAAAGCTTCCTTTTGGAGGAAACAAAACATCTCCATTATCAATTTATACACGCAATCACGGAAATAATATGGCAATAATGTAAAAATATCTAAACGATATTAGTCTACCGAGTTTTTAATTGATAAAGTTTTATTTATGATTGCGATGAAACCAAAGCTGATTAAAGTTAAATACAAAATCATTTTCGTCTATTTGCATCCCGTCAAAGTCGTTGACAGAAGGCAATAAGGGAAATAAGATTTCGCTTTTGACTCGAATGTTTGTTAGTCCGTCCTCTTTAAGGGTTCATTTCCTCTTTAGCGACAGACTGTGAAACTTAAAAGTGGAGAAACGGATTCTCATCACCCCCAATAAAATGTATTTGCATTCTTTTCCAGAACTAAACTATAACTTTTATGAAGTTCCATCAATTATATTATAATTAAATTGGTTACCTTGTGATACTGACAGAAGGGGACGATAACTGGCAAGCAGATACCGGGTGCAGGATTTTGTATTTCGGCAAGTGACAAGATTGGCTCTATCGGAACTGAAGTTCCTATGCTCGTTGAAAGGGTTTTATTCTCGTTCGGCATCTTCATTGGCGCTGGGTAGGCTAAATTTAAATAATTCGTATTTCTATGTTATTTAAAGGATGTATGTACCATTCGAATAACAATAAAAGTTATAATAGTGATGAACATTAGTTTTAATTTTAAAGAACATCAATAACCAAAGAACAAAAAGAGTGTACCCTGTAAGAATGATTTAATTCAGAGCTCAATGAGTTAACGGATCCAATAAATTGTCAGATTGCTTTATGGCAGATGTCCTGCACGTAGTTTGTACAGATTTCACACTTATTAACGTTTCGTTTTATATAATATCAATATTTTGATATTATTGTTAAATCTTAGATATAAAACTATGCTTACTAAAAAAAAAAAATGTTTGAGGGAAATAGGGAAGAAAGCCCAAATAAAATATATCAACATATCTTTTTTAGTTCTGACATTAATGTAGTGGTGGGAATTCAGATGATCGAAATGTTTGTAAATTTTTTATGAAGTTCGTTTGAGTAAAGAAGTCAAATTTTAGATTAAAGACAGGTAAATACATGAATGAATTTAATGTTTGTATTATTGTGCAGCGGTTTTCATTAAGAATAGTACACTACAATCACATAGAACTATGTAATGTTATTTAAAAAATGAAATTACACATTATCATTTTTCACTATATAAACATATTATAGGGCAGCACATAGATTATATGATAAAGCATTAGAAATAATCAATCCGTTGCCTCGTTGCCCGACCAAACATCTCATCAAATTTCGCATCTCTTCCACAACGAGTAATTTTCTCGTAATTTTCTCGTAATTTTCTCGTAATTTTCCAGTCTCGCTCGTGCTGGAAAGGGGACAAAAAAAAGTCCCGAAAAGCGAGAGAAAGAAATGATCAAACGCTCATACGCATAAGGCAATAAAAACAAGGGTGGCATTCGTGCGGCTCCCTAACGCGGTGCGCGAGAGGCCTTGGCTACTATACATACAACGCATATACGCCGCGCTCTTTCGTGGTCCATAATTCAACCGAAAGCAGCAGCAGTAGCAGCAACAGCCCACCCACCAAACTCCCCGCACGAAATGTGCATATATACGTGGGTGTGTATATAGGCGACGTTGGCCTGTACCGTATAGCGCGTACAGACCCATATAGAGGCCGAGCTCGTCCACCGTAAATTATTTCGACTCGCCGCGCGGACTCCACTCTCTCTCTCTCTCTCTCTCTCTCTCTCTCTCTCGTGTGCGTCTACATGTGTGACCATGGGCTGAGAGAGTGAGAGAGAGAGAGATGAGAGAGGGTATAAGCTCCCAAATGAGATTTTCGTCGATTAAACGAATCACGGGGGAGCGCGAATTCCCGCCAGGGCCTCGTATACGCTTGCTCGCTGCGCAATTCTACTCCTTTCCTTCATCCGAGTCTAATGAAATTCGCTCGCACGTTTCCCGGCTTTTTCGACCATCTTCCTAACTCGTTGACTATTACCTCAGATTTACCGATGATATTTTCCTTGATATGCTCGGTAAATGCTTGTTTCTGATACTTCGTATGACTGTTGAATTGAAAACATTTTTTTTTCGCGAGTATACTTATATAGAGAATCGAATAGATTGAGTTAGAAAATTCAAGTTAGAAACGATTTGCGTGTAGCGACAAGACTTTGCGAAACAGTAGATTTAATAAAAGTGTGATGAAATTTCGTATTAAACGTGGTCACCATTTAAAAACAAAGCTTGACTAATGTTCATAGAACAATTGCAAAGCACAAAATTAAGACGACATATGGCAAATTTTATCATATATTTGCATTGGATGAAACGCGTTAATACAGACAAATTTACCATCACAATGTAATTTTTATCGAGGACACTGTAAATTTAATAGTGCAATGTTCCCTGCAATTATGTTTATCAAACATTTCTCTCAGTGAATATTAATTAGTCTAAATTTTTTTCAAGAAACAGTTAAAATATCCATTTCGTGTACGGCTCTCATATTACACTTTCCAGTGCCGTACTTTATTATATGACCCAGATATTTTAATCGGGCAAAAGCTTTACAAGCATTCCCTAACGATAAAGTGAGCCATTAAAATCCAAGTTAATACATTTTTGCAACGGATTAGCATTTTTCGGCAATATATTAGTCAGTGGGTGTTAAAGCATTGTACGAGAATATTTCATTTAATATGCGCACTTACGAAGCCTAAAAAGTTTAAATGCGTTTCTCGCTGCTCTCGAAAGCTTTCCATTTCTCAAACTGCTATTAAATGTGCAGGCATACGGAAAGTTTAGCGTTATGAGTTATATTACAATTAAAATGATTCTGCTTTTTTAACTTTTAACAAAATTCAATTAGAAACACATTATTATAGACATTCAATTAATTATTACAGATAAAGATGATTAAATATTTCTACAATGATAGTTTCAAAGGACTGTTTAAACAGATAAACATTTTGAAATGAAAAAGTCATTATATTGATAGGCGCATTAACAAAGTAATATTGTTATTGATGAGAAATCATAAATTTATTGAGTAACTTATTTGATAAAAGAAAATATTTGCTCGAACCATTTATTCGCGCAATGTAATATAGCTTTATAAAGAAACTATCGTCTTACTCGACATTTTAATCACACTAAAAAGGAATTTGTATTTTCTCCGAGCGTATATATTGTCATTACTGAAACTTAATCTTCAAGGGAAACGTTATTTGCTCCTTTTAAGACACTTTTGAGACATACTTTCTAGGAAATAGCTTTCATGTTGAATCTTTGTGTTTGTTTGAAAGGACCTTTTCTTGTCACTTTCAAACAAAGTACGAGTTTTCCCTGTGATCTTTGATGCGAAAGTCTACTTTTTACGAATTGTTTTACTTCGTGAATTGAAGTAGTGCTATTTTTTTAATGGAAATTACTTATCTAAATTCAAACATGCCGAGCTTTTCAATATCGATACAATTCTCTTTAATCGCATTGAAGCAACTTGCAGAACTTCACTTGTGAGATTCACCGTTCAAAGGCATTTGTAAAACTTATTTCTACGAGAAAATACTCGATTTGTGTAATGTTTCCATTGTTTGTGTGTAAAAATTATGAGGTATACATAGAAAGAACCCACACAGTAGTCCGATTTTATTCCTTCGATTATAAATAAAAGATTTGTGCTTGTAATTGAAAACATCATAAAAAGTGCACTGTAAAATAAAGAAAATAATAGTATATGTACTTTTAAATTATATACAATATAATATATAAATAATAGTATATAGTATATTAGTATAGACTATAGTATGCATAACACTGTAAAATTGAAAAAAGGTGAGCGGAAATTGGGACATTCGCCTTGCTCATAAATCCGCCGAATAATTAAAAAAAAAAATGTTCAATCGTCAGAATAAACGCAGGAAGCCATTTTGTATTAGCTGTCACAATGTAGACTGAATGACTCACATTTGAAGTAGGCTGCCAAACCACCGGCGATCGCCATCAGCGCGACCACGTTTACCAAAACTTGAGCGAATCTAAATCGAAGCCTGCCTCTGGTGACGTAATGGCTGCTCGGTCTTCTCATATCTCTGATGATCTGTAAAACGCATAGAAATCCACGAGGAGTGGCTTAATCAAGGGGAATCCAAAATCTCATTTCCCTGTTACGTTACAGTCGGTCGGTCGCATATAAGGCAATACCGTCGGGCGACGCGGCTGCATCATCCGCTCGGCCGCGCTGCCTATATACTCGATCGATGTTAGTGCGTGCGTCATCGGTGATTTGTATATATTGCATGATATAACGGCCCTACGCCCTACCCTCGAACCTACGCGCCTACCTTAATAATCTGTATAAGCGAACGATGTTTACTAGTTGGATTAAATTTTAATTCGCGTTACTTAATAAAATGTATATATATATGTATAATGACGCGCGTCTTATGTATGCGTCAAATTTAATGAAAATCATTTTACTTATATATCTTATAATAAAATTCAAGCGCAGTTTATGACTGTTCGCGAGCATCGAAATAAGTAATAAATTTTAATTACGAAGGCATGACTAGAATGCATTGCATGTGATTATAACATTAAGTTTATTATTCCCGTTATAAAATAAACACATTTAATTTTAATTTTAAATTTAATATTGATTGCGACACCGAATTGAAAATGCAAAAATAAATTTGATATACTACTTGCATATTTTTATTTTAATCGTACCTAATTCTAGATTGTATCATTCGGTCATGGATCCGGTTAGAAAGGGAAAATCTAATCAGAGAAGACTATAAATATAAACAGTATATCGGACAGCATTTCGCGTATTCACGGATATATATACATATATATATATATTCCATTTCGTTCCAAATTATATCGAAGCGAATTAATCAAAAACCCTTGCAATGCAATCGCGACTATGAACTCGGTATATAGAAGAGCGCGTCTAACTATAGTTGGCCCAAGCGGAGTATAATTCCATCCCAAATATTAGTCCGATAATTTTCCGCGCGCATTAGCATAGAAAGTCATTATAATACGCGCGCGCGGGTCCAGAATCGATATTTCGAAAATCCGTTCAATCTCCGGCGTCCTTTCAAAGTCCCCGCCAATTGCAGGAAAACTTTCGCTTAAGCCGAATACCGAATGACGCTGACACACACACACACACATATCTATATATATATATATAAAAGGTCGTCGAGTTTGAAGGAAAAGGCAAAACGAACGAGCGAGAGGTATATCCTCGGCTGACGCGTCCGTTGGCAGACCGGGGCTCTAATGGCACGAGAAATCGAACGTCGATTGACGTCGGCCTGTGTGTCGAGAACTTTGATCAAATATATAATGCCGAGGGTTTCCTGTCGCAATTACGCCTGCCTCTCACAAACACATACACAGACAGACACAGTTTGGCTCGGGCTTCTCTCTCTCTCTCTTCCCCGTTCCAATTTCGCGTTTCTAGCGAAAGGTTTCGGAGAGAGAGAGAGAGAGAGAGAGAAAGTGCCTCTGAGCTCCCGGCTTTCGAACTTTCCCTTGTGCGTGTATATACATATACATCCAGCGGGATCGCCGAAGCTCGCTATGAGCGTAGTCTGCGCGACTTACCCGATGATGTAACGACATGTTGCTGCCGTTCTGGAACCTTACTATAGTCTGCAAACTCGCCGGTGTGCTTATGGACTTGGTGATCGGGCTTCCTGGAGGATTTTCCGGCTCTGGCGCCATCAGCGCACGGCCTGTGGACCGATTGATAATGTGGTCAGGGACATTATAGTATTCTCCTTTGACGCGAAGACGAGAAGGTCAAAAAATTCATCGCAGTCAATTTTTACAGGAATCACGAGTACCCGTGAGCTATTATAATTCGTCGTAGCGGCGCCCTAACGAACGAATCATCGACAAACGCAACGCATAAGACCTAGTAGTAATATCAAGGATTGATCAGACGGTGCGCGCAACAATATACTACATACCGATCACATAGTTTGTCCGCATCGGCATGCGATTATCATCATATCGTATGCACATATTATTAAGGAGACTTGCCTGGAACCTTTCCATTGATGTGTTTGTGGGGCAGGAGTGGGGCCTCCATGGTCTTGCTGGTGTAGCTCGGCGAGCTGGTCTGGCTGAAGCTGTCGGACGAGACGTTGCTGTCTTGGCGCGCGTTCATGGGCTTCGGCACCGGGCTCGTAGGACAGATCGCACTCAGTGGCGGCGGTAGATTCGTCTGCGTCGCCTTCGGCAGCTTTTCCAGCTTTCCTACTTGAATCTGTGCAGCGCGCGATATGTAACACAAAGCCACTTAGACTGCGAGTTCAAACTATTATACGCGTGTATGAATATATCCTCCGAGGATTACTGTGGTGAAAACAGTTCGATTTATACGCTCGGGTGAATTCGTTGAATTTCGATCTATATAGAGTTTTGCGGGTGGATTCTATATTGTGGGTAATGCGCGAAGTGATATTGCCTTCAAATGTGAAAGGATTTCGATTCGTATAAAGATGTTTTTGTTTTTAAATATCTAATTACAGCCAAATGAAAAACCTATAGAAATTGAAAATAATCCAAAATCAATATTTTTAAACCCAACAAATACTGATGAAGTAAAAAAAATTATAAAAGAACTTAAGAAAAAAGCAGGTGGAGAAGATAAAGTAAATGCCATGACATTAAAAACAATCGCTCCGTACATCGCACTACCTTTGGCACATATATTCAATCTTTTGATAAAAAAAAGTATGGCCAGAGGCGCTTAAGAGTGCAGAAGTAATTCCTATATATAAAGCAGGAAATAAAACAGATATAACTAATTACAGACCGATATTACTTACATCAAACGTTGCAAAAATATTTGAAAAAATAATTTATAATCGTACATATAATTTTCTAAAGGAGTGTAACATTATTTCAGAATATCAGTTTGGATTTGTAAAAAATATAGGAACAACAGGTGCACTGTGCAAAATAACCGCAATAATTTATAAAGATTTAGATAAAAGCAAACCATTAATATTAACTTTCATAAATCTTGCAAAGGCTTTCGACATGGTCAACCATGCACTTCTATTTAAAAAATTGGAAAAATATGGCACAAGAGGTATGGTACTTGAACTGATAAAAAGCTATCTAACGGGTAGAAAGCAAAAAGTAAAGATCGATAATAAAAATAGTTCTGAAAAACTATTAGATACAGTAGTACCACAAGGTACAATTCTAGGACCTCTTTTTTTCATCATATATATGAATGATCTATTGTTAGGTATGCTTAAGGACTCCATCCTGTCGTATGCTGATGACACTGTCATCATCTCAGATACAAAAATCTTCTCTTCCTGTCTCGCCTCACCACCCCACCTCTCCCAACTCGCCTCAAAATTTATAAAATATATTCAGTAAATCCTTATTAACCCAAGAGCTACCTTAATATAAAAGCGACTCTATATGATATAATATAATATTTAGAGTTTGTTAAAAAAAAGCTTTAGTTCAATGTTTACTAAAAAATCAAGCAAAAATTTTAAAAAGTACAATAAAAGAATTCTTATAGAATAATTAATGAGTGCATATATACAGCTTCACTTTTCAAATTATTAATTTGTATTTGTCCAAAAAAGAATACTTTACTAATTCTTTTTGAATTCTTATTGATTATTTTTTGACAATTTATGGATTTTCACATAAAAGAACTCTTTTAGATTACTTTATCAATGCATAAATCTTAACTTTAAATCATTCTTTCTGATTCTTCGAAAAAAAAAACTTTATGAATACTTTATGAATTGTTAGAAAGAGGACATTCTCAAACAGATTAAATGTTCATAAAGAATTCTTATTGAATACTTTTTGAATGCTTGGTGAATAAAGAATTCAAAAAGAATTCTTTATGAATTAAAAAAAATAATTATTTTTGTTTATTGGGAGTATTCATTTCCCTCCCCTTAACTGGGATATATAGTTTTAAGTTAATTTTTAAGAATTTATCAAGCGCAGCACTCCACAATGGAAGTCCTTGGGAATGTCATAGCGTTTGATAAAATTTTCATTCCAGCCTATGTACAGGTCACTGCGTTTACCTTTATAGGGTTTACTTTATGTAATCAATCTGGTTAAATAAATAAATATAGAATAAATATAGATAGAAAAAATTTAGCATTCTTTAAATTAATGAAATACCGAATACATTAACAGGCAATTTTGCCCAATAGAATATCAATATACCTATAGTAGTTCGTTAATTAACCGGTGCCGGGAAATTCAATAATCAAGATTTACGTATTTACGGAGTAAGCTAAATCATATGTTCCGAGAACTTGAATGAATCGAAATAGAATACGTGTAATACAACGTATTCAACATTTGAATTTTCAACGAAATGTATACTTGCTATCTTCAAAGTATTACGAGTATTAAAAACATTTCATTTAGTCTTTGAATGGGAGTTTAATTTCCGAGTATCTCATAAAATATAATAACTTATTTTCGTCCCGCTTATATAGAGTAAAAGCATTTGACAGTGCTATACAAATTATTTATTCCAGGAGAAATGATTCGTAGAAGCTGTGGAGGTCGTTTATACAAAAATATTTTCTACCGAGATTCGTTAGCGTATTAATATGTAGGGGAAGGTGGGGCTAAATGGGCAAACGGGTAATATGAGTATTTTTAATATCTCCAAAACTATATATTGTTTATAAATATAGTTTTTTTCTGTGATACTTATGAATGTAATAAATTAAATTATGCAAAAACAAAAATTAACAATATCGGAAAAAATTAAATAAAAATTTTGTAAAATTTCAAGCTACGTAAAACTTATTTTAGAGTTTTTTCAAAGCATATAAAAAGGTAATATTTATATATATTTT
>UELU01144562.1:0-13091 GCA_900490025.1 Megastigmus dorsalis
CCTCAGCAGGGAGTGTAAAGGAGCGGACCGGTCTGCCCACTGCTACAAGTGCGGAGAGCCCGGCCACCACAGGGAGGCCTGCAGGAAGGACCCGCACTGCTTCTTGATTAATTTTGGGGGCCCCCGGGAGGAATTTGTTTTTGAGTATTTATCGCTGTGTGTGTGTGAAATTTTCTTTTCATTTCTTCTATCAAATAAAGATAAAAAGTGTGAGTTTAAATAAAAAGTGAAAACGAATCGCGCATGATTTACAAAATAGAAAAGTGCGTGTATTACTAAAACTTTAAATAATCGTGAAAATTAAAAACATCAAAACAATTTTTGATGAAGTATGCATTCTAAATAAACAAAATAAAGCAAACAAATAATCTAAATGAAAGATCAATGAAAAATTTGTATTATATAAAGTGAAAAAATAAGTGAAATTTAAATAAAATAAAAGTGTGCTAAAAAAATAAAGCGTATCAAACAAAAGTGTGTGTGTTTAAAAGAAAATAATTTTTGAAAAGGTGCGCTCTTACAAATGAAAAGTGAATAATAAACGTGTTAAATAAAAGAAATAAGTGAAAATTAAAACATATATAAAGTGAGAAAAATAATAAGTGAATATTATTAATGAAATTAAAGTGCGCGTTCTAAAATAAATACAAACAAGGCAAAGAAACGCCAAGTAAAATAAAAAGATCTTAAAAAACGAAATAATTAAAACAAATAAAATCTATCATCTTAAATTTTGAATCTAAAGAATAAAATAAAGCAATCGAAATAATCTAATGAAAGATAAATGAAAAATTTAAATTATATGAAAGTGCGAAAAATAAGTGAATAATTCAAATAAAAAGTGTGTTTTAAATAAAAGTAAATAGCGAATGAGAGATAAATAAAATTCGAAATATTAAAAGTTTTATAAATCCGAATAAACGGAACAAAATAAAAATAAATCATTTAAATAAATTTTGATAAAAAGAGCGAGAAAAGCGTGTGTGTGCAAAAGAAAACAATTTTTGATAAAGTGCGTGTTTGCGAATATGAAAAGTGAATAACAAAAGTATTAAATAAAAAAATAAATGAAAAAATATACAAAGAGAGTAAATAATATAAATAAATAATATCAATGAAGTTTAAGCGTGTGTTTTAAAATAAAACAAAATCAAATAAAATTCGTGTTTTAAATTAACAAATATAAGGCACGAAAAAGCCAGATTTAAATAAAATTTGTAACGTGTTATATTAAAATATCCGTGTTAAACAAAATGAAAAGTGTGTGAAATAAATAGAGAACAAATATATAATCTAAATAAATAAAAGCTGAAGAATAATTAAAAACAATTTACGCACGTAAAAGAGCAAAACATAACAAATAAGATGACAATAAATACACAATACCAATAAATAGATTCATAATAAACAAATAATTATTTATAATAATCAATAATAAACAACAATAAATAATTAAAAATAAATAATTTTAAACAAATAATTATTTATAATAATCAATAATAAACAACAATAAATAATTAAAAATAAATAATTTTAAACAAATAATTATTAATAACAATAAATAATTATAAACAAATAATTATTAATAACAATAATTATTTATTATAAACAATTAACAATAAACAATAATAATTATTATAAATAAATAATAAACAAATTATAAATAATTAATAAACATAATAATAATAAATGATCAATTAAATATAACAATAATAATAAACAAAATTATTGAAAGCAGAAACAAAAACCTAATCAAAGCAGAAAAATCAATCGTTGCTAGAAACTAAACAGAAAAACTATTTATACAAAATTGAAGGTGTAACTATCCACAAAACGTGTTTAAAGATTGATAAAAAATAATCTACAAAAAATATATAAATAAAAACAATTATTATAAAAAAAAAGTAAATACGAAAATAATTAAAAAAAATTAATAAACAGACAAGTAACCAAGCCTCTGAATCACAAAGATGGTCATGCGAAACTACCTCTGAGCTGCATGTCAATTTTCATGGGATTGAGCACTAAAGCCTCTGAGTCGATAAATTAACGATTATGCGTAACTGCCTATACCCTCAATTCTAAATCTACTAAATCAAAAATATACAAATTCAAAAATTCATAAACAGACAAGTAAGCCTCTGAATCACAAAGATGGTCATGCAAAACTACTTCTGAGCTGTATTAAATAAATAAATAAGATCCAGCACAAACGATAGATTAAATTCGTCCCTGAAGCTGAGATAAGTAAACAAAAATTTTAAAGGTTTCTTCATAACACAAACATAAGTTAATGAAGCAAATATAAATTACGAAAGATATATAAAGAATAAAAGAATATATAGGAATAAAATCAAAAACTCCTAAATAAATAAATTATATACATTGGGCATGTAATTATAAATTCTCTTTTCTAAAAACGAAACAATAAGATTATAACAAATAATTAAAAACCATTATAAATTGATTTAAATCGAAATAATTTGTATCCAAAATAAAAATTATTTAAAAATCTTATTCAAGCGTCGTATAATCAAGTGTGCATGCACACTTCTGTTATAAGAAGTGTAGATCGTAAAAAGGAAAGTGCCTTTCTTTTAATTAAGAAGTCAATAACAATACGATCCTACACACTACTGTAATAAAATCAAGTAATAAATTTTTTTTTTTAAAAACAAATATTCTATTTTTTTTTTTAGTGGGCAAAGTAAACCAGAAAGAAAATCATATCGATAATAGAGACTTAAACCCCAAGAAGAAACGCAAATTAAACAAACAGCAGAGGCTTACGCAGCGCAATCGTATTAAAACAGTATATGAGCGCGAAGGGAAACAATTCCTTCCGTACATTGAGCACAAGGAAAGAGCACGAGAAAACCCGGCCCAAACTACATTAAACAGGGGAAATTTTAGAATTTTGTCTCTAGACAGCAAAATAAATATCCTTCGCCAGAATATCTGCAAGGACTGCACCAAATATAATTGCACTGGTTGCCTACGAGAGGAGCAAGTACCAGTGCCGCAACCTCGGCCACCGCCGCTTCCATCGCCTTTAGCAGCAATTTTAGCAACCATACCCAGGCTCCGATTCCAGGAGCGCATAAATTTGCTGCTCAGACGTTACTGCAGCATCTGCCGGACAACCCCAATGCTAGCAGATATTCACCAACCAGGCCAGGACTATCAGAAAAATAAATAATAATTAATATTTATCCTTATCTGTGAACAACCTCAATAAACGCCCACGCATAAAATTTAAAGAATTATCCATGTTTTTCTTCATTTCTCTTTATATGTATATATATATATATATATATATACCCATAATTAAGTTTATTTGACGAAGCGACAAACAAGAACGGAATTCCGATAAAATTTTAGCCTGCGAAAATTTTAAGAACCTAAAAAAAAACTATTAAATGATTTCTTTTCTGGACGCGAATATAAACGAGAACTACCTCAACATCCAGATACACTGTTTATGGGACAGAATAAACACCATCGAAGCCTGGATAAAAAGAGCAGATCGCGGCATTTCTAATTTAACGGAAAATAAGAAATTGGTAGAGGCCTGTATACTCCGTCAAGAGGAGATAAACACAGTGGAACGGGCTAATCTGGAACGAGTGTTCAAAAAGCAGCAGAAGCTTAGGATCGCTCTAGGGGAACACGTACGTTACGCATATAAGAGTAACACCAGAACCAACGCTAGACTTCGCAGTTTGGAAAGGCAGATCGAGGACATAACTTGCCAGTTCGAACAATTATCAATCAATAAAAAATAATAAAATAAAATATACAAATTACAGTATATATATATGAATCAAGGACGGATTACGCGACTACAAGCGGAAGGCAACATCGAATTGCAAAACAAGATCGACGCATTCGATCCTTTTGCTCGGAAACCTAAGATACCGCTGGATGACCATTTACAAGCAGCAATAGAATTAGAATTGCCTGTTTCTGTCTGCAGCTCGACGAGTGTAACGAGTAGCACCGAGGAGCTCAATATTACAGTACAACAGTCAGATAATTTAGTCATCATGGCGCAAGCGGCACAACCAATAATACCAAATAACCAGACGGTTTCTCTTAAGGATGCACTCAGGGTAGTCCCCGAGTTCAATGGCTCAAACATTCCGCTGAGCCAATTTATTCGCGGCTTAAACGAAGCCAAGGAAATGATTAACGCTGAAGCCGAAATCAACCTGGCTAAGCTAATCAAATCGAAACTTCAAGGCGAAGCTTTGGATGCTTGCTATAGTGACAAATTCACTAGTATAGCACAAATAAAAAACTGCCTCGAAGAAATTTACTCGTCCACGAAAACTGTGCACGAACTGTTTGGAGAACTCGGTAGTGTCTTTCAACATGACGATGAGAGCGTCATCTCCTTCGCTAATATAATTCGCGAAATAGGGAGAAGTATTTTAGAAGCCCAAAAGGCGGCTACCGGTGCTGATGCCGAAAGGGCATTTATAACAAGCACAGAAAATAGCATAACCGAGTGCTTTAAACGAGGCTTGCACCCGGATATCGAAGCGAAACTTAATGTTGATATATCAAATCAAGAGGTCATCAAGGAAGCGGTCAAAATAGAGAAAAAACTGGACGCGCGACTTAAATTACGAGGAGTAAGACCCACAAGGACCTGGAGCAGACCTAAAAGGAATGTTTTCTCATGCCAAATCTGCAAAGAAGAAGGACATGAAACCGCCGACTGTAGAACAAAAACAAAGAAAATCTGCGATTTTTGTCACAAGCCTGGGCATACGGTCGACCAGTGTTTCCTAAAAGAAAAAAATAGCATAACGTGTCAGATATGCAATAAATCCGGACACGTTGCAAAGCAATGCTACACAATTGCCACGTGCCAAATATGCAATGGGACTGGGAACACAGCCGCCAAGTGCAATAAGACGAACAATAGAAATAGCCCAATGACATGTCAGATATGCAATAAACCGGGCCATATAGCAAAACAATGCTACCAAGTAGTGGGGCAAATCCCGCAGAAGAGGAACCCGCAAATGGAGGCACGCGCCCAGATGACCTGCTAATTGTGCGCGCGCACGGGCCACACCGCAGCTACTTGTCGCATCAAGCGATACCCTGACGGACCTACCTGCGACCGCTGCAAATTAAAAAAGCATCGAACAGATGAATGCCGAAGAGCAAATCCCACTAAGCCACAGACTACGGGAAACGATTGGGGTTCCCCGCAAACGAGCGGTGGGAAAGGAACCAACGAAACGAAGACACGCTTGGCCAATATCATGCAAACGGACGACCTATTGTGCGAACTCATACCCTAGAGTTGAGTTTTGCAAGTAAGTTGATCCCTTTTATAACAATCAAACTCATGCAAAAACGGGAGCCAATTACGTTCATGTTAGATACCGGGTCAGAGGCCAATTTACTCAGAATCGGCTTTCTGCCCAATCAAGAATGCATAGATAAAAGTAAGACCTACGTCATAAAAGGGATAGGAACAAATCCTATGCCTACAATAGGCATAGCTGCCCTTAAAATCGCCGGTATAAAGGCTGAGTTTTGAATAGTCCCGAATAACTTCCCAATACCTTTTGGAGGTATCCTAGGAACAGAATTCTTTTTAACAGGCAAATCAAAGATTGATTTCGCTAATAAAAAAATAGAAATTATTGGACACATCGTGAGAATGAAACAAAATAACAATCCGCGATTCAAAGTAATGAACAGCAGAATAAATAATGTCCAACTAGAGAAAATAAAAAAATATTTACCAACTATTAGAATTACAAACCCACCTACGGGAACGAGGGAAGAATTTTTAGTAGATTCCGGATCAGAAACCAATCTAATCAAGCAGTACTTATTGCCTTCGGCATGCGAAATCGACTCATCTAAAAAGGTCTACCTAAAAGGAATTGGATCAGACTTAATACCAACTTTAGGCTCTGTTGAGATTAAACTCCTTGGAACTACTGCTGTATTCCAAGTAGTACCCGAAAATTTAGATATGACCAATGGAGGCATACTCGGAGCCGATTATTTCGAACAGACCGGAGCAATAATTGATTTCGAAAATCAGGGACTTGTTGTTAACAGCTATAAAGCCCCATTGAGGTTTGAGCGTTTAACAAGCGAAAACTCTGTCGATTTTAAGCCTTGCTCGAATCTCCTCGTAACAAAACAGGAGGCACATACAGCACTTCCCGATAATGTCGACTCTATAGAACCTCATACTCTCCTTAGAGCGAAGGTTCAAAACCACGAAGGGGCTCATCCGGAAATATTGGCTTCAGACCTTGATTGGCCGAATTTTAAAGAAGCATCAAGCTCGTAAACGAAGCACCATTTCCTTGTATCGCAAATCGATACCTTCACCGAATTGAATATCGAAATGGATGAGGAGGTACAATTAAACATAGGAAATTGGGAAAATCCAATCTTACCAAGCGAAGCATGTCCCATCTACAACATAGAATCGAAAAACATTGAAGAATACCTACGCCTAGATCATTTAGATTCGACAGAAAAAGAGTACGTGTTAAAACTCGTTAATGCAAATAGGAACAGTTTCTATTTACCTGGAGACGATCTACAAGGCACAAATGCCGTTGTGCACAGGATTATTACTACGGACGAAGAACCCATTAATACTAGACAGTATAAATTCCCGCACGCACTCAAAGATGAAATAAATAAGCAAGTCAATGACTTACTAGAAGCAGGTATAATTAAACCGTCTAATTCACCGTTTAATACACCAGTTTGGATAGTACCGAAAAAGGCCGACTCTCTAGGAAGACCTAGATGGCGTATGGTTTTAGATTTTCGTGGTTTAAATGAAAAAACTATAAGTGATGCTTACCCTCTACCGAACATCACCGAAATATTCGATCAGGTGGGAGGAGCTAAATATTATACGGTTTTGGATTTAGCTTCCGGGTTTCATCAGATCAAAATGGATCCCCGAGATGCACACAAAACTGCATTTAGCTCATCCTTTGGACACTACGAATTCGTGAGAATGCCATTTGGTCTAAAGAACGCACCTAGCACGTTTCAAAGACTCATGGGTAATACGTTCAGAGGATTACAAGGTCAGATTTTGTTTGTGTATTTAGACGACATAGTCATATACGTAAACTCACTTGAAGAACACGACAAGAAATTCAATTTATTAATCGATCGATTAGTAGGAGCAAATTTGAAATTACAAATCGATAAATGCGAATTTCTTCGTAGAGAAGTGAATTATCTTGGCCATACGCTTAATGCAAGCGGATTGAAGCCAGATCAAAAAAAGGTCGAAGCCGTAAAGAATTTTCCTCGTCCAGATTGCGCCAAAAATTTCAGGCAATTTCTCGGATTAGCAGGATACTATCGGCATTTTATAAAAGATTTTGCTCGCATTTCCAAACCTCTAACAAAACTTCTGCAGAAAGAGACGTCTTTCGAGTAGAAAGAATAGGAGAAGTTCGAGAAATTAAGAGGAAAAACGCTAAATATTTCTTTCCGCTTTGTATTCGTGGCAAAGAGCCTGAATCACTGTCACAGATAAAAAGGAATGTTTACGACACTCTTATCGTATTAAGAGAAATCTTACAGAAATTAAATCAAACTGAATTTAGTATCGCCAAAAGTGAAAAGATCGAAAACCTAGACTGGGCAGAGATAAGAAACGACATTGGATCAGTCTTGAAAAATACACAAATTAAAATTATCGTATGAACTGGCACCTTACAATATGTCCTGCCAGAAAAAAGAGACGAAATTTTCTACGAATTACACAAGTCACCTATTGGCGGGCATAAAGGTGTCTCGAACACTTATCACCGTATCAGACAAACCTATTATTGGGAAAGTCTAAAAGACGACATTCAAAGGCGTATTCAGCAATGCCTAGAGTGCCAATTGAAAAAGTTAGTGCGACTTAAAACTAAACAACCGATGGTTATCACAGATACTCCAGGCACCAGCTGTGATAAAATAGCCATGGACATAGTAGGTCCACTAAAACCCACTCGAAAGGGTAGTGAGTATATATTGACCATTCAGGATCAGTTATCCAAATTTTGCTTGGCAGTTCCTTTAGCCAATATCCTAGCGACAACCGTTGCAGACGCTTTTATAAAAAGGGTTATCTGCATATTTGGTGCCCCTAGAATCATTCTAACTGATCAAGGCTCAAACTTCTTGAGTAGCCTTATGAGTAGAATCGCTAAACGATTCAGAATTAAGAAACTACGTACAACTGCTTTCCATCCTCAGTCCAATGGTGCTTTACAGCGATCTCATCATTCACTCGGAGAATTCCTCAAACAATACACTGACTGCGATAATGAGTGGGACGAATAGATTGACATAGCTATGTTAAACTATAACACTTGTATACAAGAAAGCACCAAGCATACTCCTTATGAGATAGTTTTTGGACGATTAGCTCGATTACCATCAGACGATCCACTTCGAGAAGGAGATATGCGCCCTACTTATAAGAACTATGTAATAGATTTAGTTACCAGTCTGAACGGAATTCAGAAATTAGCATATAATAATTTAATATTATCTAAACATAGATCAAACAAATATTATGATCGATCTGCTAATCCAAAAAATTTCAAAATAGGTGATTATGTATTTTTACTATCAGGGCCTAAACCTGGTAAATTTGGCGATCATTATTCTGGACCCTATAGAATTTTAGAAGTAATCAATAAAAATAATATTAAAATACAAATTAAAAAGGGAAGTAAAATCGTCCATGCGAATAGATTAAGAATTTCACACATAAATAAGGAAGTTAAAGAAATAAGAAAAAAGAAAAAACCTCCTGACGAGAGTTAAATCATTTATTTTAAATAACTAACTAAAAGTAAATATATACATAAACTTCATAATTATCGCTAGTCAAATAATAAAAAAATTTAGGAATAAAACACATAATAAACACAATAGCAAAATTAAGAAAAAAAAATAATATCACATCGTCAATTTATAGGCAATTAAATAGGCAATTTTACAAAAAAAAAAAACAACACGCATAAAAGTACCTGTCTGATTTCAGAAGAAGAAAATGCTTCCCATATTCTACCAACTCCTTTTAGTAACAGCTGCATGGGGAATGATCGGATACGATTGCGGATCACGATCATTAAACGTAACAACCATCTCTCTTTTAGACGTAGGAGAATGTGAAATACCCGAAAATAGAATTTTCGAAACAAGGCAATATGTACAACTATTACAAGTAGTTAAATATACTGACGCCGTCGTCTTACAATGTAAAATAGTTATCCATCGAACCGTGTATAAATGTGGAATGTTTTCCCATATATCCCTAGTCTCTAATGGTGCAGCCGAATATGTACATGAAACAAGTCGCGAAGCTTGCGAAGCTTGCGAAGCTGCCAATACCTACGGTATTTTTAGTTTAAGTAAACATGTTATCAGTGGACTTAGGAAAAACGAAACATCAACGTGCACAGCAACACTAGCCGGTACACGGAAAAACTTTTTTGATTAATCTAACTTGACTTGGTCAAGTAAATTAGTTTGGGAGTTTGTATAGTAAGCGCCATCTTAAACTGCGGTAACAGTTACCGTAGTCGATAGTAACGGTTATTGTACAATACCCAAGCAATCGTGACTTGTTTATTCTAGATGATTTTGTCGCGGAGTCCGATATATAGAACTTTAAAGCAGTGTTAAATGCAAGTGCAGTTATAAACGAAAAATTATACCAGAACAATGAGTTCATTCATCAAAGACATCCTTTCTATGTGGAGATTAGAGAAATTTATCGAGCGATTCGAAAGTAAGTGTTATAAAACCAATGCTATGTTTATAACCTCCCTAACCTAATGTACAAAAATAAATATTCATTATATTTTCATGCATGTATCTGTTATTTGAAATATCTGATTTTAGTTTACACTTTAAAATTTTCTTACCATTTTTATGATTCTAAACTTTCTTTAATTAGTATAGAGATTTTTAAGTAAGTTTATTATGCATTAAGGAATGTACAGCTCATATACCCTCTTATACATTCTACAAGACCCTTTTTTTTAATATATTTTTTTTTATTTGTGTGAGAGCGAACCTGCAATTCTTTTTACAGAAGCTGGAGTAGACGAAGACATTTTTAAAGATATAGATAATGACATGTTAACTGAATTATTTGATACGTCTGAGTGTGCTCCCAAGGACCTAATATCTTCCTCATCATTATCAATTCCATCAAGTCCAATAGTTCTAACTAACTCACTATCTTCAATTGATGCGCATGATAATTTAAATGTGTTTAATGATGTGAATGTTGAAGTTCTTACCGTAATTCGTATGCTTTTTTTTTAATGAAAATTCTTATTTACATAATTGGTTTTGATCATTGAATTGTTTTAAAATAATAGCTGGTAGAAAGAAATCTGTTGCTGAATTACTTACAAGTACTGTAAAAGGTAAATTGATCGAAGCAACATTTCGATTACACAACGAAATAAAAAACTATTTGTTAACAGATTTGTTAATAGAATACGAGTTTGAATATACAGGAGTTTATAGGTAATAAGTCATACATAAATAGTCATGTTTTTTAAATGCACAATCAGTCTGTAAACTTGATATTATTTGTAATAATACACTCTTTCCATTTTATTTATGCGAACTTAACAAAATAAATGTGTTTTTATAATAAATATTAAAATGTATTTCTTGCAGTATAAAAAAAGATAGATTTATTGAGATTGCAAACGAGATAAGTGCAATATTTAAACCTCCAGATAACGATAGTAAGCTATATTACTATCCGTACCAGAAAGCAACTCAATACAGCAGGTGTTTCAGTGCTGGTGGTTTACTATACGACAAGTATTGTAATTATAGAAAAAAATTGATACATGCTGAAATTATTTGTAAAAAAGATCAGCAAATAGAAGGTTTATATATTAATTCATACGTTTCTTAAATGTACTTGCATATCTTAATTTTTTAAATTTAATTTATTTTTTTTTTTTAGATTTTTCTTTGACTGATATCGAAAAGGATGTACAATGGCTTAAAAATAATGAAACTCCAGAGGATGAAATTATTAGTAAATGGAAGTCTACTTTTAGTGTGAGGGACAGGTGTAAAAAAGTTGCACATTACTTTACTTTGTTCAAATGCCTGCGCACAAGTTTTGGCCATATTTTGGTAACGCCTTTTGTTAAATAACTTTTTTCAATATTTGTATCAATAGTAATTGATATTATTTATAAATAAATATAGTTATCTACCGATTTTGAAATTTTGTATCCGGAATCAGCAGCAAAATTCACAAGTAACTGGGAGACTTTGTCTTTACGCATAGTAAACTACGCGAAAAATAAAAACAAACTATATCCTAGTGATCAGCCATATATTGATGCAGGTAAACCTAAAATTTTGCGTTATTTTAAAATGAACTTTACATCCAATATTACAATAAAATTATTTCAAGATATTAAACATATGTACTGTTGCAGGAAAAAAACGACATCGTAGGATTGCTTTGTCTTCCCAGGATTCTAGGCAGTCTTGTGAGAAAAAGAAAAAGCGGCGAAGTGAATTTTGGATGCACGATTGAAGAGGTGAGGAAAGCTTTCCTTCTTATCGTCAAGGTAATGTACTGAAAATCGTCATACTTTTTCGATTTTATTTAAAAGTTGGAATACTAATTGTTATTTCTTATTTGCTACATATAGACAGAAGAAGAACTGACTTCTTTTAAAACTGAGCGAAAGGCAAACAATTCAGAAAAAGAAATAGGTCCTTACGTAGCATTTATCGGTGATTTAATGAAAGAAGGAGATGCCAATGAAAATAGTATAAGAGTGTGCATTGCCATTAATGATATTGATTTTAATATCGCTACGAACAAAATCACAGATGCAATTGATTTTTGTTATAAAAGCTTTTTTGCTTTAAATACTAGTTTTACTAACGAATGTAGGCACATATGGTATTTTATGCAAAAATACTTGTATAAAAATGAAGTGCATGCGTTAAAGCCTTATGCAGTGGTATCTAAATTTATAGATGAATTGGAAAAAATTTCTTAGCTGTTGGCGTTATATTATAATTTTGACTTATTCTATAAATAACTTTAATTAACAGTTGTGTATTTAAGTTGTTTTTTGCTTTAATTAAAATTAAGGTTTTTGTAAGCATTTTTCAAAACATTGTATTTCAAATTTTATTATTTATTCAAGTAAAAATGGTTGATTTAGAGCGAGAATTATTATTAATATCCCTGGGGTTTTATAGTAACTCCGTTATACCAAGAAAAGTTGCAAATGATTTTATGAATACTTTGATTGATTTTACAACTAATATTTTCAAATTCAGCAACAAATGGAATTTATTTATTCTAAAAATAAAGACATTGAAATCAACGCTTTTAAAGAAATAATGAAATCATCAAAAGAAACCTTTAATTTATTTTCGAGCGAGAAAAAAGTATTTTCATTGTACGAAAAGAAGGGGCTTCTGTTATCATCTAAAAGTATTTATATCGGTACGAAATTTATAGAAAGCAATACAGATGATGTTCCACCTAAAATGAAAGATATATTTTTACAGTATATTCCATTAAAATGGACATTAAAGTTATTTTTTGAAACACCTGGAGCATTTGATACTTTAAATAAATATATTGATGACTTAAAAATAGATACTCCAGGAATCACAAACTTTATGCAAGCGGATTTATGGAAGAATTATAATTTCTCAAACGAGAGATTATGTTTACCAATTTTTATCTACAGTGATGACTTCGAGGCTGGCAACACATTGGGTTTTCACTCAGGGAAAAATAAATTAGGTGCTATTTATGCATCCTTGCCCTGTTTTCCACCATCTTTCTCATCACGTCTTGACAACATTATATTAGTAGGATTATTTTATGCTAATGACCGAAAGGAGTTTGGAAACAAAAAAATATTCGGTAATTTAATACAAGAGCTCAATGAGTTAAAACGTAATGGTTTAATTATAAATATTAATAATAAAAGTTACCATATACACTTTCAATTAAGTTTAATTATAGGAGATAATTTAGCTTTGAACGAAATGTGTGG
>UELU01144565.1:0-17692 GCA_900490025.1 Megastigmus dorsalis
ACCTCTACCTCTACCTCTACCTCTACCTCTCTCTCTCTCTCTCTCTCTATAGATATTGATCGCTTTTTATATTAAATTTGTTTATTTGTATTTTAATTAAGGCGCTCTGTGATATTACTTTAAGTTGTAACTTTTTGATGACTAAAATATAATGTTTAGTTATATATTTTAGTTATTTACTTATTCTTTCTTTTCTTAATGTCTCAATTAAAATCTATCAATCTAGTAAAATTCAGAGAGTTAACTATGAAAATTCTATAGTTTTTGTTATACAGTATTTAAATTATTATATTTTGAATTTTTGAAAAATTGTTTTATTTTTGTTTTTTTGTTTTTATTTTCTGTTTGTACGAAATTCTACAATTGTTCTTATTTTATTTTTTCTACATGTAAATACATTTCTATATGTGCTCTTGCGCCAAGTGTGGTTCTATCTCCCGGCTCCAATTAAGATCAATCAATCAATCTCTATCTCTCTATCTCTCCATCTTTTTATTTTTCTATCTCTCTAGCTTTCTATCTCTTTATCTTTCTATCTATCTGTTTCCCTTTCTCTCTGCCTCTCTATCCCTCTATCTCTCCATCTTTTTATTTTTCCATCTCTCTAGCCTTCTATTGCTGACGTTTATTTCTTTATCTTTCTACCTATCTGTTTCCCTTTCTCTCTCCCTCTCTCTCTCTCTCTCTTTCTCTCTCTCTCTCTCTCTCTCTCTCTCTGATCTGCTGGCTGCCTGTTCACTCCGCGCTGTTGCCACTGGCCCGAGCGATCGTGTTTTTCCACCTGGAACGAAAGTGGCTGTATCTATTCCATCGCTGGGCGTCCAGCTACTCGAGGCATTGGAGGAGGGTTATTTTTTGGATTGGCAAGTGAGTTCTGTGACATTATTACTGGCCCCTCAAAATTTTGAGGTTAGACCTTTTCTTACGACTCATGCTAATTTTTCGCCTTAAATCGGTAGCCCTGTAAATTTCACCTATAAATTTTTCGAGTCAAGGTTGGCCCTACCTTTTGGCCTCCTGCGATACACTTCATAAACATATAATTGCATATTCAGTAAGCGCATGCGCCCACCGACCTAATGCCTGGCACCAGTTTCGCCCTCTTCCGAGAGACTTCTTAGAATTCTCAAAACCTCTCGAGAATTCTGCACTATCGGCTCATCTCATACTTCTAATATCGGTGTCCCTCAATAGATGGCACTAACGGTACTGATACCTTGCGCGCTTTGTCCTACCTTTGTCAGGTATGAACAGGCGGCCCTGCCGTATCTGTAGTAACAGCATCCCTCGCAAGTCAGGTTCCTCGTCGCAGTGCATCAGCTGCTTCAGCGTCATCCACACCGAGTGCTGCAACGCAGCCTGGTTCACCACCTCGCACAAAGTTCGGTGCTGCACTGCTGATGCGCCGAGTAGCCTGGAAACGCCCACTTCGAAACCGCAGAATAAATGCCTGGCCGCCCCACTCTCACCATCAACCAAGCAGGTCGCTAAGCTGGTTTGTTGCAGCAACAGCTCGACTAGCCTTGCAGGCTTTTCGCCACAATCTTCTTCATCTTCGATCCTAGAATCTCCTCAAACCGACAACATGAGCGAAAGCGCTCCAGCCTGGTTCACGCAATGGGTCTCGAGCTACAGGGACGAATTTAGAACCGAGATAGGCGGTCTAAAGGCCGACATGGGCACCCTGAAGAGTGATATAGGCGCATTAAAAACCGATATGGGCACCATTAAGTCCGAGCTCTCGCAGGTCTGGACTGACCTGAACTCGGTCCGCTGGACTCAGGCAGAATCGCAAGTAAAGATCACTGCACTTTCCGCCCACGTCGAGAACTTGGAAAATCGCGTAAAAAACATAGAGGCTGCTCCATCAGCTAGGGGCGCGCGTGATTTGAGCTATCAGGACACATGCGAGGTCCTGCTCTCCGGCATCCCCCGCATAATATCGCAGACCAATGTCGAGATCACACAACGAGTCCTGTCCAGAATTGGTCTACCTCTTCTTATAAACTCAATTGCGGAAATCTGAGAATGGCTTCCGGGTAACCCGCGAGCCACTACTCCAGCTGTCCCGCCGCCTTCAGGGAGCTCAGCACTACCGCCGCAACCGGCCGCACGCTTGGATTGTCGAGCCATAGTCCTACGTTTTCCGTCACCTCAGAATCGCGATCTTATCATTTCGCGCTCTGCCAAGTTGCGAGATTTTTCTTGCGACGTGATTCTGGGCAGCGGGGGCCCCTCGCGACTTTTCATTCGTGCACTATGGCCGAAGCCAGTGCACACACTCTTCAATCGGGCCCTGGAGGCGCAGCGGCGGCTCAACTACGCGCGACCTGTTGTGCGCGACCTTACGGTCTGCATGCGTGCCACTACGTCTGACCTACTCATACCCATTACCACTGAAGCGGACTTACAGTCGCTCACACCCCTACCACGTACCTCCTGAACGCTATGAGATCGGCCACCCGTTCTAAACCAGACTCTTAACTCTCAAAATAAATTGCCGCCTCACGGCCCAAACCTATCTGTAAATTCCATATTAGTATCACACATAAACGTAAATCGACTCAAATCGCCTTTCGCGCTCATCGAAGCACATTTTACTCTTCACTCAGCTGATGTTATCGCTGTCACTGAGACCTTCTTGACACAGCACGATGTGGACTCTGTCCTTCAATTGCCAGGCTACTCATTTTATCGCCTTGACAGAGTCGGCAAGGAGGGCGGCGGCGTCGGCGCCTATATCAGGAACGTATTTAAGGTAAAGATACTCGGTCAGTCTGACCCCACATACGACAATACTCCTAAATTTCTAATCTTCGAGATCTCGCACCTTAACAACTCCCTCCTTTTCTCTGTTGTGTATAGGCGTCCGAGCACCGCATATCCAGATCTCTTCTTTGACATCCTTGCCGGATTTTTGCCATCTTATAAAAATGTAGTAATCACAGGCGACTTTAATATCAACATGGCAGCCGCAACATCTCACTCTTCCCATCTTTACACGCTTATCAATTCTCTCTCTCTTTTTCTCGCCCCATCTCATCCAACTCATCACTCTATGCAAAGAGATCACATAGCGCACACCTGGCTTGACCTCTTCATCACCCACGATTCTTCTTCAATCATCAGCTACTCTGCCCCTCCTACAGCGCAAAAAGTCATTCTCTCACGCTCGCTTGCAACTCTTTCCATCAACCGCTTGACCTGCGCACTTCTCTCTCATTTTGATCATCGTCTCCTGGCGGACCCGCAAAACTTTCTCTCAAACACTCGCTCCTCAACACCATCTCTCTCTTCTTCACTCACATAACGCGTAAATGCACTCTCTAATATAATTTCTATTAAAACAATCTCGGCATTCGACGAGGTGGCCCCTCTTCGGTCAATTACCATCACGAGCTCTCGTAAGCCTTGGGTCACGCAAGACATCCGGCGTCTCATGCGTGAGCGGGATAAACACTATAGAGCCGCAAAAAGATCGGGCTCACATCGTGACTATGAGCGATTCAGAGCAGCGCGAAGTATCGGCAGCAATCTACTTGACTCCTCCAAGAACAAATACTATTTTAATCGTCTCGCGAATGCACCCACCGCTGCGACTAAATGGCGCGTGCTGAGGAGAATGGGCGTCACGAGCGCCCCCCGCGCTTCGCCCTTTACATACTTTTCCGGCTCCGACCTAAACAGGCATTACGCCAGCGTGGCCTCAGACGCAGAGCCTCTCTCGCCTGCTCTTCTCCAGAGGCTCGCGCTGGAGTCTCCCTCTGCCCCGGCTGACCAGTTATTCAGCTTCTCGACAATTTCGCAGCAAGAAGTCTTGCTGGCCATCCGTAGGTCAACCTCCAAGGCCACCGGCTCCGACGGCATCTCGGCGGAAATGCTAAAACTAGCGGCGCCACTACTAGCCGCTCCTCTCACCTCACTCCTCAATTTCTCGCTGAGGGATGCTGTCTTTCCGGACCTTTGGAGGCGGGTCTTTCTCTCCCCCTACGCGAAGTCGGCCGTTATGACGAGCATGTCGGATACGAGACCGATCGCTAAGCTTTGCGAGTTATCAAAGGCTCTTGAGCGCATTGCTCACGACCAATTTTCCCGGCACCTCGAGGCATCTGGTCTCCTTAACTCCCGTCTAACTGTGCTTGTCCTTTTCGACTTTACGAAAGCTTTAGACATGGTTCCCCACGGTCTTTTGCTCGAAAAGCTCAGACGTCTCACGTGCTCCGACGCAGCCCTCGCGTGGTTCTACGTGTATTTGCACGATCGTCTGCAGGTGGTGGTAGACGAGGGTGGCTCGACCTCAGACTGGGTCTAGGTCATGGCTGGCGTTCCCTAAGGGAGCGTCCTCGGCCCAATATTATTCATTGTTTTCATGAATGATTTGCCATCAGTCCTGAGTGTCGCGCGGCATATGATTTTTGCCGACGACACTCAAATCTGCCACTCTTTTCCGCCTGCCGACTTTCGTGAGGGCATCTCCGCGATCACTCTGGGCCGCAAATAAGTGTCTATCTCTTAACCTCGCGAAGACCAAGGTGATGCTCTTGGGCAGCGAAGCTTTCATTTCTGGCTTAGATCCCGAGAGCGTCCCCAAAGTCACCATTCGCGGGGTTCCTGTTCCTTACACATCCCAAATAAAGAATCTTGGTGTCTTGATTACCCCCACTCTCAACTGGACCCCGCATGTGAACCAAGTTTTGCGTCGGGTGTACAGTTCTCTTCGCTATCTTAAGCACTACAAGTACGCCCTTTCTATTCCCACGAAGAAGAACCTAGTTGAGAGTCTCATCTTTCCGCATTTCGACTATGCGTGCGCTGTCTATCATGATCTTGACAAAACGCGCAGCACCAAGATTCAGCGTGCACTTAATGCGTGTGCGCGCTTTGTTAGTGGCAATATACCGTTTCGCGGACATGCCACTCCGCACCGCATTAGCTCAGGGTGGCTTTCTGCGGCCAAACGCCGGGAGTACTTCATAGGCTCCTTGGCGTTCAACATCTTGGCGTATCGCAACCCCCCTTACTTGGCCGTCAATTTCACGCGTTTGAATGTTGACGTGTGCGCGGGCACTTCCAGCCGTCTCCCGCCCAGGGTCCTCACTTACTCCACTCCCAGGACAGAGGCAATGCGGTGGTCCTTCCTCATCACCGCATCCAACCTCCTAAACCAGCTGGGGCCTCTAGAGTTAAGCCATGCTCGCGTGCATACCTTCAAGGACAACCTCTTCTCGCAACTCCAAGCACGCGACCGGGCCGACTGGAACCAACGAGTGGAGCTCGAGGGCCTTCAGGTGGAGGGCTGAGAGATCAATTTTTCTACCACCATGGCTACATCATCCGATGTCTTCTCCAACAGCAAAACCATCAGGAGCTAGTCACTCAAGAGACTGCCTCGCTATCGTTTTTTCTTAGTTTTCTTTATTATTATTATTTTACTCTTATATTTTTCAATTTTCTACTTTAAACTCACTACTCGGCGGTATAATCGGGCATTTACATTTACATTTACTTTTTCTTTTACAACTACTATTACTATTACCATTATCAACTGAATCACTATAAAAACTATCTTCGCTTTTACTTTTATCTTTTAGCCTGCCAAAGAAAGAAAATTTTTATTTGTTGTTTTGTTTTATTTTGTTTATTATATTTTATATTACTAGTTCTACGAATATATTTTGTAAATAATGTACGCAACTGTAATGCAGCTAGGCCAAATGGGGTTATACCTCTCGGTCTCAAATAAATTATTTCTACTCTACTACTCTACTCTACTCTCTCTCTCTCTCTCTATCATCTATCTACAGTCAGTTAAGTAAGAGCGTGTACATGGAATTTTTTCATTAAAGCGCCAAAGGCAGAGGTACCATCTAGATTTAAAAAAAAGGTTTATGTTTGTATCACTTACCAACTGCGAGTAATGCTGTACACGCTCTTACTTAACTGACTGTATATGCCTACATATTCCTCTCTATATCTCAATCTCTCTTTCTCTTTATCTCGCTAACTCTACCTTTATCTGTATCTCTTAGTCTATCTATCTTCCTATCTCTCTATCTGTGTATCACTATCTCTCTATCTCTATCTCTCTATCTCTTTGCCTTTCTGTATCACTATCGCTCTATCCATCTATCTCTATATACGTACATATTCCTCTGCATCTCTCAATCTCTCTTTCTCTTAATCTCGCTATTTCTACATCTAACTCTCTATTGCTCTCTCACTCTATCTCTCTGTCTCTCTATCTATCTAATCCTCTATCTCACTCCATCTCTATCTCTATTTCTATTTCTATCTCTTTCTCTCATCATCTCGATATCTCTACAACTCTCCAACTCTCTATCTCTATCTCTCTTTCTCCATCTCTAATTCTTTGTCTTTCTATCTCTCTATTTCCCTAACTCTCTATCTCTCTATCTCTACATGTCTATATGTCCCTCTCTATCTCTCCCTCTATCTCTCTATCTGGCTATGTCTAAATCTACCTCTCTATCTCAGTATGTCTTAAGCACTCTATCTCTCTATCTCTCTAACTCCATTTTTATCTATATCTCTTTGTTGCTCTATCTCTCTATATCTCTATCTCTTCGTCTATCTGCCTCTCTATATAGATATTTCTCTATCCATCTATCTCTATATGCTTACATATACCACTCTATCTCTCAATCTCTCTGTGTCTCTATCTCTCTATTTCTCTATCTGTTTATCTCTCTACCTCTCTGTCTCCCAAAGTTTCCTTTTATTTTTGCATTCGAATTTTTTTTTTATATTCTCAAAAGTTTTTTGTCTCTCTCTCATACATCACCATGGTAGTGACAAAGGACTCATTGGCTGAAAAGCTACGACTGAGCGTGCACTGTCTCATCCAAGAAGGCGATGGTGATCAGTCGCACAAGATGGATCCGGATAAGGCTACACAGTCGCACAAGATGTCCACGGTACGCTGCAGTTTTTATTGGAGCAAGGATATAAGACTGACGGACGTCTCAATATTATCGATTCAACATTAGAATCGGTCACCTCACTCCAAGAACAATTTCCTACACAGTTAACTGTGCGGGAAAACAACCAGGATTCCCTGAAAGGGAAACGGAGTGCTCTGCTACTTCGATAGCAGAATTGAAAGACACGCCCGCTGATCGGTAGTCTCTCAAAACGAAGCTGCTCGCCCATATCGACGAGCGCTTTCTAGCTCGTTATCCAAGCGTAGAAATTAGCATTGGAGAGGAGCACCTTGAGTCAATCAAGGAAGCGAGTAAGGGCCTCATATCGGAGATTAAATCTCCTATGGAAAAATTTATTCGAGAGACAATTAATGTCCATACTCGAAAGAAAATACACAGAAATAGAAGCTCAAAGCAAAACTCGTTTCGATGTTTTAATTGAGGTTTTCGGCGCTAGGGTATCCGATCTAGCGGAAAGCTGAGACACTGCAAATAAGAGAATAGATACTCTAGAGACGTAGGGCGAGTATTTGCAGATAGAATCGACGAAACATAGCGAAATGCTATATGTCGAGGATCTGGGTCTGTCAAGCGTGAAAAGAACGCAAAGAGAGATGAGCGAAACATCCACTGCCCAAATTGACGACCTGAAAAAAACAGTGCAAAGCTGTCATACGCAGCTCGACTGTTATAAGACAATCAGGGCGATTATTCGAGAGAACGTCTCTACTTTGTGCAAATAAACCCATATTGAAACCGCCACGTTTCAAGGGTTATTCAAAAGATAAACTGATGAGATTTATCAAAGATTTAAGAAAGTGCGTTCTTGTCATAAATCGCTTTTGGAACGAGCAGATTCAAGATGATTGGGCTCGCGAAGTCGAATTAGGGCATTATAATCCGAACCAGAAGTGGAGTCGCATCGAATACGTGACTTACGTCTGGGGCTTTGCACAGGAGCTGGGTCGCGAATACACAGAAGAGGAGATTGTCAGGAAAATTGGCGATTACTTTGATTGGGATATGCGATAAGCTATACGCTTGCAAATGATAAAAACGCAGGCTCGCCTGTTCGAATTTCAAGGACAGCTACAGTGCTGAGTGCTAAGAAAAGCCAAGCGATGGCCCAAATTACGCGCACTGAAAAGACGTCAGCAAATGCAGACGACAGCAACCGGCTGGAGCCGAAGTGGCAAAATACCCGCAGCGCAATGCAGAGAGGAAGCTCCAGCATAAGCGCGATGATACATATAAAGGCACATCACAACAAGACAAAAAACCTAACATCAAAAAGTCGTTTTCTCTGGAAATGAAGGTGAAAACGAATCAAAATAACGGTTTGCAATGGAAAGATTTCATAGCGCAAAGGTAAAAACAATTCGAGCAATACTCGAATGCAGTTATAGGATTTGAGGACACCCTTCAAACACGAAAAAAAACGTGTAAATGTCGCACCTAAGATTTCCGAGTTTCCGACTGCTAGATTAGCAGCAGAAAACTCAACGAGGAAGAAGGATGAAGGTGCAACGAACACGAAGAAAATATTGCTCTGTTCCATATTGGCAAATCCACGAGAAGATATAGCGAAAAATAAGTAGCACCTAGTATTTCTTAAATAAAAGATCAACTGAAAAAAAATAGGCCGATTTCATATATAAGGCTTAAAAGAGTATTTCAGTAAATACGAAAAAAGTCAAGAACCAAAACACGACGCAAGAGCATAGGTCAGAGTCAAGTGCGCATACACTTGTACTCGACCAAGACCTCGACCAAGAGAACAATAAATTCTTGTCGTCTGTTCTTTACCTAAAACTAAAAAGGGGAAGAGGCAAACGAAAATTTTTAAGAACAAATACTCAGTCTAGCTCAAACAGAGCAACGAAAATGAGCTCCGGAAACAAAAAGTGCGATTTCGCTGCGCTGCAGCGGGTGTCCCTTCACCCAGTACGCGTCGCATCGTGTCGAATAAAAATAGTATTAAAGTGCGTCTGGGTGAGGGATGACATCCAGCAAGTCAGGTGGGCCGTTCCCGGTTATCTGGCAGGCTGAAGTCCAGGCAGGGGGGTCTGATGATAGAACAACGCTGGCGAGGATCGTCATCTTTGCACAGAGAAGGTGGCCGAGTGGTGGCTCACAGCACTAAGCAACAACGTCAGGAAGACCAGGCTCCCAGGCGAGGAATCGAGCTTCCTCCTGGGAGAGCCACTCAGACGGAGCGATAGGCCAAACAAGACCGGGCTGTTCACCCGGTCTTTTTTGGCCTCTCTAACACCGATGAAAACCCGGTCACCAAGAAGGCGACGCTCCTCCCAATGCTTCTGCGATGCGACGAAGCCGGTCACGGAGGAGGACCGTCCGCTCCTCCGTGAGCACTTTAACAGGCAGCTCTGCCGAGCATTCACCGCCACCTGGGTGAAGTATGAGAGGGCCTATAGAAGATGTAAGCAACTGACATTTAGTCTTTAATTTTACTGCCCATAGTTCTCCTCATTTTCTCTAAAACGAATTCACTTGTAGAAACGTTTTAGTTTTTACATAATTTTTTCTGCTATAGCGAATATTTTGGTCCCTTCTTTCTGGGATTGCTATCTTAATGATTTTCATTGTCAATAAAAATCATTAAAAAGGCCAGAGGGGATATGCAACGGGCAGGCAGTACCTGCCTAATAGGAAATACAATCATTTTAATTTCAATCAAAAATCTTTTTACTATAAATTAATTTTCTAAATATTAAACAATTACAGTTTCGCAGTCACATGCATGATATCGCATAAATGAAATAAATGAATCTAACTGCTGCTTTAAAATCAATAAAATATATTCCTTGCGGTAAGAGTCGAATGCAAGGAATGCACCTCTCCTCCCCTCGTCTATACTCTTTCCCCAAGTTCAAAAACAGGTGAACAAGGAGAAAGCGCAACTCTGTACCCACTGTATGGAAGATAGTATGTACGAACCCCTTCCTCCCTATTATTGTTTCAGACGCAGCAGCACACTAGAGAACGAGAGAAGGGACCCACTCCACGTTCTCTACTATAGGAAGGCGAGATATGCAGGAAAGTGACTTTTTCCCACTCGGCTCCCAACGATACGAACCGAAGTGTTCTCGTAGGGTCGCGTAAGAGCAGAGCTAATACGGAGCAAATCCTCGTACCTCGTCATCCTCCGGTACACTTAGTAAGACTCAGTGCGGGCATTTGTTTTGTATCATTCATTCTTTTGCAAAAGAATAAATGGCGATTACGCCACTATAACTCAATTTTCTTCTGTTCCTTTAATTTCTTTCACTTTACGTCCTCGATTATAGTTTAATAATAAAGTATTAATGTTTATCAGTTTAGAAAAAATTAAACGCATTGCTATTTAAGTATATATATATATATATATATTTTTATCTTTGCAGTTGATCTGCCACAAATTCGAATGTCAATTCAAATAATAAGTGGCGATCGAGCCACGGATAATTTAACTCCTATGAAATTTGTAAATTCTTTTTAATAATAATAAATCTCATTTATCTTAAATAAAATACTTGATTTTGTAACTACAACAAAACTTAAACTCTTATGTATTTTTTTACTCATAATTTTAACAAATCATTACACTCTATCTCTACCTCTGTATCTATCTCTATCTCTACAGATGAATTATTACAGCAACCGTTTGTTAGATGCTCTTGAAAATGGGAACTCTGATCGAGACGACGGTTACGAGAGGGCAAGAATTATTCATAGCGCGCAAAAAGGCGGTTTTTCATTTAAAGAGGTAACCACAGCAGATGTGGTTATTGCTATCTCTCACTTTTCGTCACAGGCACGAGGGGAGAATGACATTCCTCAAAGTATTATCGTCAAGGCCCTCCCTTTCGTAGGGAAGCTCTTGGTAAATCTATTCAATTCCTCTCTACATAGAGGTGTTTTTTCGGTCCTATGGAAGAGGGCAAAGGTGAGGTCTCTTAAAAAAAAGATAGCACCAACATCGCTCACGGACTTTCGTCCAAATTGCCTTGCTTTGTTTCCTTTCGAAGGTACAGGAGAGAATCGTGCATGACCAAACTCAGGAGTATCTTTCAGAAGGTGGTTTGCTAGACCCAAAACAAACTGGTTTTCGTAAGCATCATTCAACTCAGACTACACTACTCAAACTTACAAACCAATTAAGAACAGGTATCGACAAGAAACTTATGACTTTACTTTTACTCTTCGATTTTAGCAAAGCATTCGACCCGATATCCTGAGATTGGTGGGGTTTTCCAGGACTGCACTTTTGTGAATCATCTCGTATCTTTCAGGGAGAGGGAAAACACAATGTGTTTTTACTCGTAACTTGGGCAGGTCATTATGGCTTGGCACAAGTTTTGGTGTTCCGCAGAGTTCAGTCCTGGGGCCCTTGTTGTTTTGCCTCTATATCAATGAAGTACATGACGCATCACTCCTGGGAGCGTTGAACATATTTTATATGCAGACAATTTACAAATTTATATTCAGGTACCCCGAGAGTCTCTGGATGAGGGAATACGGAAGCTTGAGTTGTCAGCAAAGACAGTATCGGACTGGGTGGCTGGCGCTTTTCTAAGGCTCAACTCAGCGAAGACAAAAGCTATTATTTTTGATCGTAACAAGTTTGTTGCAGAATTTTTTCTGATCCTGTCTGATGTCAATATCTCCTTTTCGGAGACTGTCACTAACCTAGGTGTTGTACTGGATTCAAAGCTTTCTTGGAAGCCGCACGTAGACATGATTACGAAGAAATTTAATCGCATTTTATACGGTTTGAGATTTTTCCGCCGGTACACCACTGAGGCATTGCGTATACAGTTGCGTTCTGTTGTTCCCTTATCTAGACTACTGCTCGGTCGTTTTTCTGGATGCCTCTCAGGAGTTGAGAAATCGACTACAAGTACTACTGAATTCATGTGTGAGATATGTACTGGGTGTTAGGGGAAATGGGCACATTTCTCCCCATACGGCTACTCTGGGCCTGCGCACTAATACTAAGAGACCATACTTTATTGGGGTACTTATGTACAAAATCATGCGTATGCGTTCACCAGCCTACCTAGAATGTCTCTTCTCTAGGTATGTGCCTAGAGCTACCGCTAGGGGAGAAATAAAAGATCTCGCAATTCTCCGAATGCGTACAATTGTGGGAAACAACACCTTCCAAGTGCAGGGTGTACATTTATGGAACTCACATTTTTCTTCAATATCATCAGTTCTATTCAACATTTTTCAATGAAACAAAATGGAAAAGAATTGTCACAAGAAACACAACAAAAGTATATAGGCTTCGATAGTACGGGTTCCAACCCTTAAATTTAATAGGGGAAAAACTACATTTTCCGATCATTTTTTTCGTCTAGAATTTTACAGAACTGTTACAAAAATATAAAGAAATGTTTTTCTAATACAGGATGAGAAAAGAAAGATGACGAGTTACGGTATTTCCGTATAACTTTTTATTACGATGGTAGCTACCTTTAAATCGTACTATAAAGCAATACAGACAAATAATGCATTGAATGAACCCCCGATTTTGATAAAATTGTGATGTTATAGAGCATTGAAAAGTAGGAAACTAATTTTTTTATCGCCTAATATTCACTTTTAGAGAACGATAACCACCCTAGTAAGTCAACTCCAAAATCACGTTTCATTCAATATCTTCGGTACTATTTGATATTTTTCAATAAGACAAAATAATAAAAAAATTCGTAAATCAAACAACAAAAATGTATGGGTTTAAAATTTTGAGGGTTGAATACCTTATATTTTATAGTGGTGAAACTAAATTTTCTGAATATATTTTTATTCACAAACGCTAAGTCCATAAATCCCAAGCCCACAAACTCCAAGCCTACAAACCCCAAACCTACCTATCCACAATTCCCACACTCACGAATCCCAAACCCCTATTCTTAAATACTCAATCCTCAAACCTCAAACTCTAAATCCCAAAACCATATACGTTCGAACCTTAATCCCACAAATTCCAAGCCTTAAACCCCGAAGGCATATACTCATAAACCCTTCACCAACGAATCCCAAACCGCAAAGACCAATCTCACAAATACACAATGCCATAAATTCCAATTCCTAAACCAGTCCTATCAAGTTTTTTTTTTATTTGAATATTTTATATTCATATAAAATTATGAATTTATAATAATTATATACATATAGCAATAATAATTTATATGCAAAGTTAGTAATATATAAAATTGTATAGTTTTTAAAAATGTTTATTGTACAAAATAATCATAACATATTTATTCAGACTGCCTCAACCAACGTATCTTATCTTGAGTATTGATAATAAGTATGTACATAAAGTTTATTTTGTTTTTCCTCTGCTTTAATTTTTGTGCTTGTGGTTAGTTGTCGTATTATCAAATAATTACTTCCATGATATTTTTAATATATTATACTTTTTAAAAACGTTCATTCTTGGTAGATTTAAATGTTTTGATCATTTGTAATATTTCGTTTAAATACATTTAAAAAAACAAATTATTTTGTGTTTCCATTGCAAGATAATTAATGGACATAAATTTGAACTGATGATTTCATTTTTATCATTACTATAAAGGTAAGTCTAATAAATAGACACATAAATTTCATAATTTAATTACAATTTTTTTTAGATGTTATCATTTGTTTAAATAGATTATACTTTTGTCCCGCACAAAAATGAATCTAACGGGCTACATATCGCCAAAGTATATACCATATATGGCAAATTATAATCGCCACATGTGGCAAAATATGTTAGCAATAAACTGCCGTACTTCAGCTGCAAAATATCGTACATATACGGCGCATATATGGTATAAGCAAGAAGGCAGAATATTTCTTATATACTTTATCACATATGGCAATTATAATGTGCAATATATCGCAACTATATTTGGCAATATGTAGCCCATAAGAGTCATTTTTGCGCTGGGTACCTATAATTTTTTATTTAAAAATAGACTTTAATTTTAATTTTTTTATAAATAAACTAATTAATTTTATAGGATTCAACATGAAAATAAATCCAATAAATGAGATTAATCTTCTTCTTACGGCTTTTCAATCTTTAAATATTGAGAAAAGCCAAGTTAATTTTAAAGAAATCGAGATCGCAAATAAAATTGAAACGATTTTATTAGATGCAATAAATGATTTTAATCAAGAGGAAATAATAACAGATGAAACGTTAGATTTTCAAGAACCATTTAAAGATATAGAAGTCGAAACTGCTGAAGATGATATCCTGCATCATTTTCCAGATCCTGCTTTTTCACCAACAAATGAATGTACTAAAGATGAAGAAGATATGTCATACGATTATAAATTAAAAGCAGTGGAATACTGGAGAAGCAGTAAAAAGAAAAACAATTTGAGTCTTGAATCAGCGCAAAAAATGTTTAAAAAAGTAAATTCTATAAGGCAGTTGCGACGTTGGGATCATGGGTTGAATAAAAGAGGGACATATAGAGAGAAAATTTCTAGAATACAAAGCTGCAATTGAAGCGGGATTGGTCGTTCATGATTCAGACTTGCGTAAATGGGCATTACAAGCTCGAAAGCAAAAAGGTTTTGAAGATATTAGATTTAAAGCTTCAAAGCACTGGCTTAATCGTTTCAAGAAAATACACAGAATAGAATCAAGAAAAATTAATAAATTCGTAACCAGAAAAACTTTAGAAAGTGCTGCAGAGTTGGAAAAACATGCTAATGAATTTGTAACTTATGTTAAATAATGTGCACAAGCGATAGGAATGGAAAATGTATACAACTCTGATCAAAGTGGATTCCAATTAGAAATGCATTCTGGTAGAACATTAGCTACTGAAGGAGAAAAACAGGTGCAGTTTGTTGTACAATCAGTTTCGTCCACAACACATAGCTATACTATACAACCTTTAATATCAGGTGATGGAGAATTACTTTCACCACTTTTTTTAGTTTTAAAAGAAGAAAGTGGCCAGTTTGAACCCATTGTTGAATCTAATTTATTTCGACCTATAAATGTACATTTTGAAGCATCAAAATCTGGAAAACTGACTTCAGGTATTTATCAATAATTAATTATTCATCGAAAGTAAACTTTTTACGATGACACCCGCACAATATACAACAAGATTAAAAAATATAATTCTTTTCAGATCATTTTAAAATTTGGTTACAAAAAATATATTTTCCGAAAGTTGGTTCTAAAAGTATATTATTATTAGATTCTTGGAATGGACATTGCCCTAAAATAGTCGAAGAAGTTACACCTGTTAATAAAGAAATAAATATAATAAAAATTCCTACAGGAACTACCGAAAAAATTGAACCTATAGACGTATTTGGCTTTCGAATTGAGACGTTTGCAAAATGAGTAAGCTGGTCTGCCTTCTGTTAGATTATTAGTTAAATTCACTGACTGCATGAGCATAAATAAAGAACTGCATATAGTGGAATGACTGCTATGGATTAAATTCTTTAATTTCCCATTCATGTCTTCATATTGTCAATTTGGAAGCATTATATATTTTAAACATACTAATGAGAAATAGAATAACCAATTTTTTAGCTCTGATGCTTTCCAATAACTCAAATGTTTTTCGATTGCGCAAACTCGACAATAGCGCAAAGGCGAGAATCTACAACTTTAATCACATTAGCTAAAGAGAAAAGTTCATTAGAGAATTTTGGATTAAAAGTTAAGTTTAATAATTGATTTGCTACTCCACTGAAAACACAATGCATAACGTCAATTCCAGTTGTTCGAATAGGCTTGTATACAAATAATGATATCGATGACGATCCTTTTACCCCAAGTACAGTCTTATTAATATTATCAGCTCGTATAGCATGCAGTACAGTTTCTTCATCAGTTCTCATAGGCAAGCTTTTTTTGTACGAATAAACCCAACGACTACTATCACTTTCGCCTTTTAATTTGCATTTTTGGCAGCCATTTTTTCCATTATATTGAGTCATGTTTAAAAACATGATTTTGCCGGGGAGTCGCATATTCCTGACATTACGATCCCTCTAATTACCTAATTGTTTTCTACCCCTACATCAATGCCATTATAGAGTTTTAGAAATTCATCCCTCATTGGCAATAAAAACAAATTTGGGATGGGTTTATTCTCGCCAAAATGCCACCCAAAATCAAATTTTCCGGTTTATACCTTTCTTTTATAGAGAGCTTAATGTTTGTGAAATAAAAGGGCCATACATTAAATTTTGATGATTTATAAATCGCGATACCATCGGTGTACCACGTCAACGCTATGTTTTTACACTCGGATAAGATTCCTTCTCTTTCTGAGAATTCTTTATATATTTCGCCATCTAATATATCCTCTAAACTATCAACGTTTTCTTTTTGCCTATTTACATCATAATTTAGTTTGTCTCTATATTCAGGACGGCTATAAAGCTGTGTTAGCAGTTCAATAATTGAAATATTTATAAAATAATTATCTTTAGATGATAATTTTTGACATTTTGTACATGCAGTATCTTCAGTTCTTATTAAAATGAGGCAGTTTGGACAATAGAATTTACGAATTATCGGAGCATTGTTATTAGCGAAATATTTTCTGAATTTATAAAGACTCTTTGCAATTAAATTTGGCTGTAAACAATGTAATTCTAACAATTTAAGAATGTCTGATAAACATTCTCCTGTCAGTCTGTGCCTTATAAGTAACGTGAAAATTGAGGTAAAACTTTCTCGAACTGTTATATGCGTGCCAGCATATATCGGCCTGTCATTCATATCGATATTGTCATCTTCATAATCTATCATTTCTTTGTGATCACTTTCATCGGTGTCTTCAATTGAGGTTTCTGATGATGAATCTTCATAATGCAACTCTTGCAACTATTCATATGATTCTGACCGATCAGAATCTGGCAAATGTTAAATATTATTTACTTGATACAAAAAGAAATGTAAGCGAGCAAATAATTTTATTTACCCTCCGCTATATGTCTCATATATGCCCTTGTGCCCGTTTACGATTGATTCATGTATATCTTTTATTATTGCTTCGCGAAGATCTGTTTCCGGTACAATAATGAGGTTTTTGCAAATAATTACCTTAATAAGTTTATCCGAGAAAAACTCTTTAATGATGTCTATTATTTCGTTCCACGACAGGTCATCAAGGGCTTCTGTTTTTGACAGGCGTATTGATCTTAGTTCAAGAGTTTCAACGGCATTTACTAGAGATTGAATCGCTTCAACAAAGATTTCCCGATCTACTCGTATGTTTAGATGTTCTTTAATAGGTACCGCGATGAATTGTTTGTTTTTTACTTGATTTATTTTAAATCTCCCGAGCATAACGTTTTCTATAACTGGAAGTAAATTTTGTTCTTTTAACAAGATAGCACCGGAACACAAAGGCTGGTTTTTCACCGATACAAAATAAGCTAAGTTATCCTGATTTAACAGGAAATTTTCTCGACTTTCAATAATGTTAGAAGCTATACGCGGTCTATTTCGAGTGTCTCTATGTATCTCGTACGAAGTCGACATGTGATCAGTCTCAACTGACTCCGGAGGACTCGAGTCTTCTTCATTGGATGGTGGGAGGGATATGTCAAGAGGGGATACTTCTCTGCTTCTAACTGACTGTGCACTCGCAAGCTCGTTATTCGTATGCGAATGGGAAGTTTGGGACGGGGAAGATGATATTGCGTCTCCCGTAATAGATTTTTTTAGTATACGTTTTATTCGTGTTTCCTCGTCATTGGTT
>UELU01144567.1:8843-30765 GCA_900490025.1 Megastigmus dorsalis
CTATCTTGAGAAAGACTGTTAGAGAAATACACACTTTGCCAGAATGGAAACCTCACCAACTATCCTGAAAAGGACTCTTGGGGAGGCACCTGAAGAAAAAAGTGAATATCCTCTGACTATCTTGAGAAAAACTGTTAGAGAAATACACACTTTGGCAGAATGTAAACCTCACCAACTATCCTGAAAAGGACTCTTGGGGAGGCACCCGAAGAAAAAAGTGAATATCCTCTAACTATCTTGAGAAAGACTGTTAGAGAAATACACACTTTGCTAGAATGGAAATCTCGCCAACTATCCTGAAAAGGACTCCTTTTCACTGTCATTCCTTTGAGCTTCATCTTACTTTGTAGTACATTCATTTTTCCCTCCCACGTTTCGCACTTTACTCCTATTTTTTCTCCCCTGTGGCCTATCCTCCATGTCCTTCTAATCTCTACTTTTACGTTTAATTTTTCCTTTATCCAATTTTGTACTCACCTTTTAACGCTCCTTAGCCCTTGTGCTCCCGTTATTATCATGTTCTTCCTTGTTCTCTCCTTTTCCAGCTCCTCTAAGTTTTTTCGTATTTTTGCTTCTTGTTCCTTCTGTCTTTCATTTCTCTTCTTCCACCTCTATTCTTTTTTCCATTCCTCTTCATTCCTCCCTTGCGTCCTCTCTGGCATTTTATCTCTTGTCGCTCCCTCGACATTCTCTTCTATTTTCTTTTCCATCCACTTTCCCAGCTTCCCCATTTCCCCTTTTATCTCTTTTATACTCTCTTTATTCTCCTTCATTGTCTCTTTTATCTCGATTATTTTTTATCCGTTGCGTTCCATTTCTTATTCCACATCCTCATTATTTCACTAAAATTTTCTCTCTTCGTTACATTTTTTTACAATTTCATCCAATTTTTCTCATTCTTCGCTGTTTTTCTTGAGATTTCCTACATTCTTTCCTCCATTCTTTCCAACATCTTTTCCATTTTTTATCTTCTTTTTGTTCTTCTCTTTTATCTTTCTTCACTAAATATGTTGATATATTCGCGTTTGGACTATCCCTTGTTTTTCTCTTTCCCTTTCCTCCTCTCTTCTTCTCCACTTACTTGTGAATTTCTGTCTCTCTATCCAATTCCCTCCTAAGACTTGCGTACTCTCCTGGCGTTGAATGATCCTCATTTCTGCTTGCCTTTTTCCTTTCACTTTTTTCCCGCTGTATTTATTTTTTTTCACTCTCCCCCCCCCTTTTCCACTTCCACTTCCACCCTCCTTTTTACTTTTTTTAAATTTTTCTTTTTATACTTTTCTTTTACTTTTATCTTCTGGATAGATGTCAAATATGAAATGTAGCAATAGTAAAAGTAATATGTCAGCATTACAATTCTACAATTACAAACTCACAAGGAGGACCTGTAAGCTCCGGGAAAGCGATTTTACTGAAACATTTGTAATTTTTGGTACTGTTACGTCCGGTCACTTTGTTGGGAAATTTACACGGAACGTAGATTTTGCGGGAATCGCTCTTCTTATTTTTTTATTTATTGTTAATTTATTTGTTGCTTACCTTGACTGCTATCTGTGTTGGCTGCGTGGCGCGCGTGGCGCTAAGGTTCAGTTGAGTCGTGGTTCCGTGATCCTCCCGGATATTTATATTTACGGTTGTGTGTCCTCCCGGATTCACAACCTCGAGATTAGAAGAATTCTCAGGAATTCTTCTATCTGTGGTTTGGCAAATCGAAATATCCTCCTGGGTATTTATTTTTGCGCAAGAACTCTCCCGAGTTCTACAATTGACAAAAAAACTCCTAACGAAGGGCTATAAGAGTCGGAAATGACAACAAGTAGTTCGAAATAACTAATTTATTTATTTATTAGATATATTGAATATCTCAATTGGTTAACAAATATCTCTCGCGCGTTTCCGAGTCGGAGACAGAAAGTTAAGGGCTTGAAGAGCACGTCGCGAGTATAGACGTTAGTTTCATTTGGCTGGTGTCTACAGACTGATTAATTGCTTCGTAATATTTCTGCTCTTAGTTGCTACTAAGATCTCCACTTGAACAGGCATAAAAATTCAGGTTTTCGGTGAGAACGTCCGATGCTCACCGGTCTCAGAGATGCACGTGTTTAATTGGACTCGGATGCTGTGTCAGTAGTCGCACGCTGCATTCTTATCTCGGTTCAGTCGCGACTTCATCTTTACTTCATATTTAGAACATTTTAGGATATAATTTGTTGTAATTACAATATACGCACGTATTTCCATACATATGCATATATTACAATATACGCACATATATATCTATACATATGCATATATTACATATACATTACAACTTGCCAAAAATTTTAGTTATTACTTTAAATATATGAGGTGTTGCATGACATCTGTCCCAGCGCGGCGCTCGAGCGTCAAATCCGGCTATTTTCAACTCGTATTATTTGTACTAAAATGTATCTTGAAAAATTTTTGAATAACAGTTTTTGTCATATTTTTTCCACAGCTGTCTGATGGTCTAGTGAGTTTTTTCAAAATTAAATTAGAGTTTTTATTCTCTAAGTTGATTTAAGTTATAAATGCTATAACCGTGCAACGTATTTTTATATCGCTCGTAACTATTATTATTTCATTTGCAAAGTATTTGAATTTATCTTAGCTATATACATTATATTAATACATTAGGAATTAATATTGATTAGGTGACAGGTGTCACCGATTTAAGTGACGCGCGCCGTGCATTGCGCAGGAGGCTCGCTGCATCTTCTCTTTCGCGCTCTATTTTTCGATCAAAACATCTTGAACACTTTTTGGAAAATATCTATTTCTAAATAAAAAATGCTCAGCTTTCGATCTAAATAGTCAAAAAAAATATTAAAAATATACTTTTTGAGATATAAAACGTTTTGTAATTTTTGAAGGTAAAAATGAAAAATTTTAAAAAAACTGACTAGACCATCAGAATGCTGAGAAAAAAATACGTTAAAAACTGATATTCAAGAACTTTTAAGTTACATATTAGTACAAATAGCACGAGTTGAAAATAGCCGGGTTTGACGCTCGCGCGCCGCGCTGGGGCAGTTGACGTGAAACGCCTCATATATATTCTGAAACTCAATAAGTCGTTCGTATTCGTTCAACTGTAATATTGCAATAGAATGCTTACAAAACTAAATGGTTTATCTATTATTTTCAAAGAATATTGAAACCGTTAAATATATTCGAAAATTGTGCATGCAAATGAGAATATATTAAATATTCTTGAATGTGGATTGAAATTTAAATCAAGTGACGCTTTAAATCATCTTAATCCTTGACCAATCCTAAATTATTGTCTTCAGAAATATATCAAAATGCATTTTATATTTCATAGTAAAGTAAAATTAGATCTACATTATTGTCTTAAGCTTAAATTTTCTCAGTTAAATATGTTCTGTTAATAAAAGTTTTGTCTACTAATCAATGAAATAGATCTAATTCTATTTCTTTTCATAACTTAAAAATTATAATTGTTAAGATAAACATTCTTGTCGAAATTCGATCTTCGGTGATGAAAGTCCGTCACAGTACCTAAAAATGAAGTTTAGCGACCAATAGGCCCAATCCTTTAGTATATCCGCTATTCAAGCCAAATACGCGAAAATTCATACAGTCGTTTCATGCTTTACAGATTAGCGACTAAATTAGTACATTTCGATACAAGATACAAGATACAAGATACTCGCTTTGCTCGGGCGACAAACCACACCCGTGCCAGTATCACCCGCTTCGCTCAGATGTATCGAACTTTATTTTTTTTAACTTGTTGAAATTAGTTTTTTTACCACTGGGTGTATTCTCGACGAGTGTGAAGTTGACAATCGCACGAGTCGAGAAAGAGATGGCGGTTATCCTGTATTACTATTCGCACTCTGCCCACCACATGTGTTCGGCATTGCAGGTCTCGCGCTCTCTCCAGTTTTTGCGTGCGCGAAGTAAACCGATCTGCACATGCGCGTTTCTCGAGTACGCTACTTATGAGGAGCGTACGCGAAGTATAATGATCTGCGCATGCGCATACTTCGCACACGCTTGTCAATAGAGTGCTGGAAATATGAACTTCGCACACGCAGAACAAGCATGAGAAGGCGAGTTTCGTGCAGGCCGTTAAAAAATAAATATAAAATGTTTCCAAATCACAAATGAAAATTGAGAACGGGACCTTTAATTTCAGAGGTTGTAAAAATCAAAAGCTCTGCTCATTCGAAAGTTATGAGCATTTCAAGATTAGACACAATCTCGTAGTTATAACTTCATTATTTTTATACTAATTTAAAATACAAAATTGTGCCTAATGTTTAAACTCTCATAACGTTTGAACGAATTCAGCTATTTACGTGTATAACCTCTTAAATTGCGTTCTCAATTTTCTTATTTTATTAAGAACCATTTTTGGTTTTCGTTTGTTGCTGAGTTATAAAGCGTGAAGTAAATTAATAAATGATTACGTATTTGGTTTAAGTAGCGGTTGCCTTGTAAAATTGTGCCCATTGTTCGCAAATATTGATTCTAAACTTCATTTTCAGGTACCTGAATCTACTTTCCAAAGTTTGAGCACAATCGCTTTCCCAGAGATCGTGGCTTCCCCTTGTCAGTGACAGGGAAGGATTAATTCCTTTTTTAAATTCTGGAAAATTAGCTCAGCCGTATATTGTTGATACTTGGATAAAGGTTGAATCTTCACGATTATATTATTTAAAAAGTAATTGAGCTAATATAAGAATTGCTTTTTATAAAGGTTTGATGGATTATCGGAATAAAAAAATAACTGACGATAATGCTAATATGAAAATAGGAAAATGTTGACTTTGCCATCTTCTTATATTGGAAGCCCGCGAGCTTTACATCCAACCTTTATTAATTCAATAGTTTTAGTTCAAACATGTTGTAAACCAAGTTTATTTATCACTATAACCTGAAATCCTTAGTGGAAAGAAATATCTAGTAATCTAAGTGAACATGAACAAGTTATTGATTGTCTAGACGTTATCGCTAGAGTACTTAGTTCAAACATGTGGTAAACAAGTACAAGTATTTGCCTCTGAGGTGTCTCAGCGTATCGATACGCAATTCGCAAATACAAAATGGCGTGCGAATATCTATTCGTACAAGGATTTGATGTTTTCTATTTTAATAATTAAAATCTAGAATTGGACATAAACATTAAAACAATGTTAAGGGGGTATTATCCCAATAGGCTGTATTTTCAAATATTCACATGAAATAAAAAAATCAATGCATTAATTACATCTAATACAATATATATCATATATTTGACGATAATTTATGCCAATTTTAATATGAAATATCAAATAATTTTATGGGAACTTGCTAATATTACTTCAGCAACATATTCTGGCCATGCGTATAAAATAATGCATAAAATTATTGTAATTATATAGTTTTAAACTCTTTGAATTATATACTTACATGTTTATTATTGGAACACATATACATTTGATAAGACTTGTTTACAGTCCAGTCCAGCATGTACAAGCAAAGATGAGACATAACTTTCTTCCCTGGAAAAAGAACCCTGCTTTAAAAAATCAGGTGAGAAATCAGGTGAGAAATCAGGTGAAAAATCAGGTGATATTTCACCTGACGTTTTGACACGAGAAATCACCTGATTTCTCATGTGATGAAAACTTCGTTTTTTATAATTAAAAAAATGTTTAAAATCCGAATTACATAATATCTAGCGTGACATTTTTGTGTTACCATCCGAATGATAACACCTAAATAGGGGGCCTAAGTGAAGTTATTTACATTTTAACAATTTTTTAACTAAATAAAAAAACGCTAAAATTTAAATAACTTCGCTTAGGCCCCCTGTTTAGGTGTTATCATCCGGGTGGTAACACATATATGTCACGCTAATGTGAGGGTGGTTTCGCCAATAACGCGCCGGAGATGAAACTTAAAGCTGCGGACAGCAGCCACCCAGAGGCGTCCAAAGTGAGGAGCTCGGGGTGGAATAAATTTCCACTCTGTTTGATGCGCTGTCAATTGAGCAAAGACTTCGGTTGTGAAGTTGGAGGTTTCCAAAAAGAGTCTCTTAAGCTTTGCAGAAGCGCCCTTGAATGTCGTCCCATCGTCCGAGAAAATTGTAGCGCAGTGTCCACGACGAGCTGTAAATCTAGAAAATGCAGCGATAAATGCCTCGGTGGTTAAATCGGATACTACTTCTACATGCACCGCTTTAACTACTAAACAAATAAAAATAGCGACGTATCCCTTTGTCGATTTAGCTCCTCGTCCTTTAGAAAATAAAATCCGGAACGGTCCAGCATAATCCAATCCAACGGAGGAGAATGGTCGTCCCTGTGTCACACGGTCGATGGAGAGAGGGGCCATTTGTTGCGGCCTCGGAGTTGCGCCGAAACGAATGCAGGTAACGCATCGGTGATACACAGCGGCAATGAGACGTGTGCCGCGGAGGATCCAATAAGAGCAACAGAGATAACTAGTCATCAGTTGGATTCCTCCATGTAGCGACTCGCAATATTCCATCAGCGTCAATAAATGGGGATAGTCGTGCTAAAGGGCTGCGTCGAGACAATTGTTTACCTGCTGATACACAAAATATTTCATTATTAAAATAGTGGTGTTGCGTTAATCGAATTAACGCGTTTTTTGCGATACGTAGTTCCGGGACCGAGTAATGCCTGATCAAAGTCATCATATTGGAGTTGGACGACGGTTTCCAGCGTAAACAACGTGCGATCAGTCGCAGTGCCTTAGCGAATGATGAGGTTCTTTCGAAAGGCGCTAAATCGTTTTCTTCAGGCGGCTGTGTCGATTCTCGTGCGTGGAGCACGTGAGGCTTTTCAGCAGAAGGTTAAGGCTGCTCGGGCCATTCTGCAGGTTTACTGGCGAGCCAAAGGGGTCCCGTCTACCACAACTCGAATGTGGCGAGTTCACGAGGACTTAATCCCCGCGTAGCGCAGTCAGCTGGGTTTTCTTTTGACGCAACATGCCTCCATATCGCCTGTGGAAACGACGATTCAATTTCGCTAATGCGATTAGCAACGAAAGTAGGCCAACGTGATGGGTGGCTTCTCAGCCAGTCGAGAACAATTTTTGAATCGGTCCGATTTTTGAAATTAATTGTTCCGGGGGGAAGCGACAGACTCGAGGTTACATGTTTCGCTAGACGTACTAACAGGACGGCGCCACAGAGTTCGAGTCGGGGCAGAGACTCGACTTTGACTGGGACGACTCTCGTTTTGGCCATCAAAACGATAGGTGTGGAGCCAATAATCACAGCATATACTATTGCTGCGTATGCTCTCATCGATGCGTCGGCGAAGCCATGTAATTGCCACGCAGTCTTTCGAGTCGCTCCGATCCACCTTGGAATCCGAATTTCAGGCAGGAACTGCAAAGAACTCCGAAATGCGAGCCATCGATCGAGCAATTCTCGTGGTAATGGCGTGTCCCAATCTAGTTTGTGGATCCACATATCCTGTAATAAAATTTTCGCTTGTATGAGAACTGGAGCGATAAATCCGAGAGGGTCAAACAAGCGGGCAGTGTCTGAGAGCGCTGAACGCTTGGAAATTAAAGTGGGAGTGGGAGGTAAGGTTGTCTCAAAAAGAAAGGTGTCTGCCTGTGTATCCCACTTGAGTCCCAATGTCGAGACGACTTTTCCGGAGCCAGTAGAGAGAGCGCGTACATCTTCTCCAATGACTCCTGCGATGAGGTGGGGGTAATTACTCGACCACTTGCCTAATTCCATGCTAGCAGTCGCTAAAAGGTCGATTAATTAATCTCGTTGCTCTTGGGCCTCTTTTTCGTCGTCTGCTCCTAAAAATCCATCGTCGACATAAAATTGCTCTATTAGCAATAGGTAGACTAAAGGGTGCGTATCTTGTCCGTCCGTTGCGAGCTGAAGCATGGCCATTATTGCGAGGTAAGGGGCGCACGTTAACCCATAAATCACTGTCAAAATGATAAATTCATTGATTTTTTCTGTACTTAATTCTCGCCAAACTATTCGTTGCCATTCGAGATCAAGTGTATTCACGAGAAACTGACGGAACATTTTAACAATGTCGGTAACTATACCTATTTTATGAAATCGCCAACGAATAAAAATGCGTGTGATATCCGGCTGTAGTTTCCGTCCCGGCAAAAGAATGTCGTTAAGCGAGCGTCCACTAGCCGTCTTTTGAGAGGCGTTGAATACTACACGTATTTTCTTAGAATCTGCTCGAAAAATACCGTGATGCGTCATATAATAGCAGAAGTCATCCGGAGGAGGCGAATCGGCCACTTTCATGTGTCCCAACTCTACGAATTCTCTCATGAACACTGAATGGGCAGCTTGCAATTCTAAGTTCCGGTTTCGGTACTTTTCTGAGCGAATGAGACACGCAACTGCTATGTTTCGTGAATCCGCAAGTGGCTCTCGAGTTGCAAAAGGCAATCACAGAAATACTGATCACAGTACTCTTCCTCAGGCGAAAGTGTTTTAGTTGTAGGTAATTCTTCAATTTCCCAGAATTTTGTGAGCGTTTCCATAAGAGACGAATCGGTAATCGTATGATGAGCAGACACATTTGATTCAGTGTGTAACTCGGTCGTGTCAACTATGCCAGAGAGAATCCATCCGAACACGGTGTTTTGTGCGATTGGCGCGTTTGGCGGTCCGCAAATAAGTCCGTTTTCGGGAATGGTACCGTACAAATCCGGACCTAAAATCAAATCAATTTTTCCGGGCGTAAAATAAGAGGGATCTGCCAATTGAAGGTCCTGCAGGTGAGCCCAGTGTTTGATTGGTAGTGAGCGAGCCTGCATCATGCACGTAAGTTCATTTGAAATTAATGGAGTGCAAGCACACTCGAAGTAGCGTGTACGAGACTTGACGGTTATCGTGACTTCTCCTCGCGCTCGCGAGGAGAGCTGACCTCCGACTCCGAAAATTGAGGCCGATACCGAACGACGCTCTATCGTAAGTTGAGAGACGAGACGTTCCGTTATAAACGATCGTTGCGCTCCTGGATCTATCAACGCACGCGCCTTAATTGATTTTCCGAATCGATCCAGTACAAGAATCGAGGCAGTGGCTAAGAGAACTGAGCGGGTACTGGTCGCCAAGTGGGCGACACATGAGCTCTCGAGGTTCGATTCTGTGGAAGAAAAATTCTTATCAATTTCTTCAGTAATTGCGGGAGAAGCGTTAGAAAATTTTGAATTAAAATGCAATTTCGTATGATGCTTTTGCTTGCATACGAAGCAGTGATTGTCCGACTTGCAGTCCACGATAGTATGTCCTTTTCTAAGGCAATTTAAACAAAGTTTGGCCTTTTTGCAAAATGAAAAACGCTCGGAGGGACTCATCTGCTTAAACTGCTCACAGTATTGTAAGAAGTGCTTTCCTTGGCACGCGCAGCATGAGGCAGTATTTTTATGTGCCGTAGGGGCAGTTTCCCCTACGCCGACAGTGTTAGCCGACACGAAATTCAGTTTGTGAAATTTGGAAGCATTAGGTTTACTTGAAATACTGCTCGACGAACGCGACTCCTCGTTGCTGTGCGTTTTGTCAAGAGACCGTAAGCGACGTTCCAAGAATGTGTGAAGCGCATCAAAGGTGTAAAAACCTTCTTTTGTTTCTTGAGAAATCTCCCAAGTTTCACGAGTATGAGAATCTAGTTTTTTTGTGATGCAATGAACTAGCCAGTTATCATAGGACTCGACGGGACAATCGAGATCCTTGAGTCCTCGAATTGCGACTTAAACAGAATCCATCAACTCCTCAAGATCTTTTAGATTGCGAGTGCGAACGGTCGGAAGCTGAATAAAAGCTTCAAGGTGAGAAGCTAGTCGTTTATGACTATTGTCATATCGCGTCGTCAGTTTATCCCAAGCGACTTGAAAATTTCCGGCCGTTATTTCCAATCCGCGATGTCGTTCGGCAGCTTTTCCTTCTATGGTGCTGAGTAAATACTGTAGCTTATCGACATCCGAGTATTCTCTCTTGTTTTTGATTAATGAACAAAATCTTTGTTTGTATGTTTCCCAATCGCGCTGTTATCCGGAAAATGATGGTAACGCTACTCGCGGAACTTTTACATGATCAATTCCGGTTGACGGAATGACTCGGTGAGTTTGGTTAGTGGAGCCCGCTGCCTGCGACTGAGCGACAGAGGCTGTGCGAAGAGTCTCGATATCTCCTGTAATTTCGGCAAGTGCATCAACATACGCATTTTCCGTGAGTTCGAAACCGTTCTTCGTAAAATATTCGTGCTCACGTTTTTCTTGACGAAGGGCATAAGTTGTTCATGTCGATCGTATAAATCCGCGTAATATTTTTCGAGGAGCTTAAGTCGTGCTTCAAAATACTTTATCGTTTGCGATGCCTGACTTTTCTTCTCTTTCGTATTTTTTATAAAATTAATTAAAGAGTTTACTACGCGTACTTGGGTTAACAATAATTCGTCAGCCATCTTAAGTCGAACAAATTTTTCGAAATCAAAATAAAGTATTTAATCAAATAAACGAAAATCCGATTTGATTTGTTTGTGCGATATGTTAACCTTCTAATAACAGTTTTGGTTAAAGTTTGCTATATTAGCTCTCGAGTTGCCTAGCAACCGGTTCAAAAAATGCTTTCAAAGCTATTACAAGCGTCCGATTTCATCTGACCTTTATTTGAAGCAGCAAAGAAGTCCTGTTAATGCGTTGACCGATATTTCAATTTGCGACGAATGTTCACTGCTGTCTCGATGCGTAGTTTCCCTGCTCCCTTTGAAGATCCTCTTCGTAAATCCTTACTTGTAGATTGATGAAAAGAGAAAATTCTGGCGACGATTAACCATGCTCTGCTACCAAAATTATGTTCAATGAATCAACTGTTGAAGAATTTTCCTTTTCTTTTAATATTCGGTGACGAAGGAGCGGGATTAAACAATTATTCGAATATTTGAACTTAACTCAAATAATTAAACTTTATTTTACAGTTTTTAATAAAATATAAATTGAATTAAACAGAATCGTAGCGAATACAGATTGGTGTATAATTGTGGACCGAATGTCCTCGAAATTCTTATAATTATTATGAATTGCGAGGCTGCTCTAATTGAGCGACGACAAGCGAGTGCCTCGTACGTCCGTGGAGACAAGCTCGAAGCGCGAACAAAAGTTGAGCGTCGATTACATTACATTTGTTGTCGAATATCGCACAATTCAGGTGGGTCACGAAGCGGGGAGAGAAGAGAGGTTGAACTCTTCTCTCTTATTGCTCGTACAATATTGAGCGAATTATAATTTTTAAAAAATAAGATGCATTTACGCTAAACACTTGCAAATTTATGATTCCGAATAGATACCTGGAAGTGCTTATGACGGTCATATACTTGTGCACATTCGAAAAATACCGTTAATTTTCAAACTTTTCAAAATATTACAGTGTCTTCAATTTCCAGATATATACTTTTATATTACACGTAAAAAGTAATCAGTATAAATGCAACAAATACTTGTGCAACTATTTTTTGAGCTAATTAGTGGAATATGCTAATCAAAATAGTTGAGAAAGATTTAAGAAAAAAAAAACTATTTTTTCTTAAATACGTGAAAAAATGTCAGCAATGATATCTATTGAAGTTATTTTTATCAATTAAAAATTGAATAAGATATTTCCAAAAAACATGCCCAAAAAGATGAAATTGTTTCAGTCATTTCTTGATCCTTAAAATTAATAAATTTGTTAATATTCTTTAATAGGATGATAGTACAACTGTTAAAGTACAAAATAAGATATCAACAAACAAAATAAGGGCAACAATAAATGATTTCCGAGAGTACCTGTTTCTAGAAAAATCAAAATATCTTGAAAAATAATAAATAATTTTAATTTTTCAAAAAAGCACTTTATAATGTGTAGGCTATACTTTACAGTGAACATCAAGTATACATACTTGAATTTGAACAAATATTATAGAATTCGATTTTTAAGCGTTTTTCCGATGTATCAATAATAGTAACAAAGCAATCGATAAGCATAAATAAAAAAAAAACGAATCGATAGATTCTTTTAGTACCTAATACAACTTTCCCATTTAACATAGTCTGATCATAGTTTCTTTTTGATTTAGAAAAAACCGCTTTTTGCAACTTTGTGAATTTTCCCGGCCATGTTCGCCATTTCGGATCGAGTCAGAAAAACAAGAAATACATCTTTAAATTTTATTTCCAATACTTTTTATTATTTTCTATACTATTAATTAATCGTTTTAATTATCTTATAGATTGGACGAGTCTTTCTACCGTCTCGTCTGAATGGTACAATATATATTTAGAATTTCTAAGGGAGACTTTGCCACCACTGCTGGCAGATCTCCCATTAGAAATACTCCAAAATATGTTGTACCAGCATGATGGAGCGCCACCACACTTTGCCAGGATCGTCAGAGACTACCTCGACGAGCGGTACCCTGAGCGGTGGATGGGACGAGTTGGTCCGATAGAGTGGCCTGCACGTTCGCCTAATCTCACGCCACTCGACTATTTCTTGTGGGGTGACTGCAAGGAAAGAGTGTAAAAGGCACCAGTGGACGAAGAGCAAGATTGCCGTCGGCGAATTATAGCAGCCTTTCAGGAAATGCGTGAAAACGAAGGTTCCATCAGCAGAGCGGTGGGAATCTTGTTCGGCGTGCGGAACTGGTGCTGGAACACTATGACAGGCACATCGAGCAACACCTGTAGACGTCGAGTAATCAACGGCACTTTTCAGAGCCCTTTAATCCCTTGTAGATTTTTTTACGAGCTCTTCAATTATCGAACAAGCCCAAGGCCGATGCACAGAATGAAAAAATACATTTACATTTGCATTATGTAAATTAGGAGGCTATTCAAATACGGTAATTTTTCAAACTTATTATTAATGCATCAGAGAATCTGTGCACAATGTTTCATAGACGAGCGCTTGAAGTTCGGAAATCAAACCAGTGGACGATTTACAGCATGAAAAAATGCATTTCAACTTGCATTATTCAAATTTGGCGGCTATTCAAAGACGGTAATTTTTAAAACTTATTATTAATGTATCAGAGAATCTGTGTGCAATGTTTCAAAGACTGAACCCTTTTGTATTTTTTTTATGAGCGCTTGAAATTCGGAAATCAACCCAGTAGCCGATTTGGAGCATGAAAAAATGTATTTGAATTTGCATTATTCAAATGTAGAGGCTATTCAAAGACGGTAATTTTTAAAACGTATTATTAATGCAGCAGATAATCTGTGTGCAATGTTTCAAAGACTCTTCTAGATGTTTTATAAGAGCTCTCGAGGTATGAAAAAATTCATTAATCTTATTGCAAATATTCATTTTCCTATTTAGGAATAAATTACCATAAATAGTCCCATTCTTCCGCACCTTTTCCGTTCCTTGGAATGAACGGATATTCGCACTCTTATACGATAACGCGCAGATAGTTGAGAAACAGTTTTCTATATTTGATTTATTTATTTCTCAGTAATTAATACTTTTCTTAGTATTTACTTATTATTTATTCACTAAATAATAATAAGCAGTTGCATTTCCTTAATCAGAAATCGGTTCAAGAATATGCATTTTTGAAGAAAATAAGTAGTTTTGCTAAAGAACCAGATTCATTTAATGAATTGATTTTGATTTAACATTGTTTTAATGTTTATGTCCAAGTCTAGATTTTAATTATTAAAATAGAAAACATCAAATCCTTGTACGAATAGATATTCGCACGCCATTTTGTTTTTGCGAATAGCGAATCGATACGCTGAGACACTTCAGAGACACATACTTGTATAGGATATGCGACCAACATAAGCCCGCCTCACGCGTATCACGTGTGAGAAGACAGACGATGGACTTGCACGTCAACCCAGTGAGCGACTATCTTTTCAGCTAAGCGAGTAGAACAGGGAAGGTTAGGCGGAAGCTCCGGCCGCTCTCTCCCCTGTCGCCAACGCGAGCTTATTGGCTGATAACTTATACGCTTTTAACTCAAAATTTATGCGTTTAATCGAAAAACGGAAAAGTTACGTATGTCTTAGAATTATAGAGACTGCGGGTCTCTATGGGAATTGGAGAGAGAGAGAGATTCGGAAAAAGGAAAGATGCGTCGAAGATTGGAAGAAGACTGGACTCGTCGGTAAGGCTGTGTCTACAATCCGTGCCTTAGACGCTGGGGTTACTCAGAGAGGATGCTATTCGGGCTTATATAGGAATCAGTCCTATTATCCTGCCGCTTGCGAGAGACCTGGGGCGTAGCTCGGACGCGTAGCGAGTACTGCGCGAGGCACTGTGGAGCGCGGAAAGGATCGAATTCTCACAGAATTTCCTCCTCTATCTCGTAGTACCATTATTTAAGTTCAATACAGGAACGCCCTGTATAACATATTCTTATATGTGAAAAAGCTTATCCTGCCCAAAATATTTGGAAATCCACGTAGATTTCCACGTGATAATCAGTCCAAAAACCGATTTCCACGTATAATCATTTTTTAATAATTTCATTAAAATATTAACATTTTAAATATTAAAGTTTATGATACACTCTATAATAAGGGCACTAAACCTGAGTGAACTTTTTTAATTAATCTCACTGCTAAAAATATATCTACGTGAAAATCTACGTGACGTTTATGGACTGATTTTCACGTGGTATTCCACGTCCACATCCGATGGAAATTTACATGGAATCTACGTACATATTTTGAACAGCTAGAGTTTACATTAAAAAAGTTATTACAAGCTAGACTATAATAAAAATCAGAATAAAATTAATTGAACCAGAGTAATTTATGTTACATTATATATATATATCGCTAAATTTTCGGGTATATCGGTGCCTTACTTATAAGATCATAACAGTTCATTAGAATAAAGATTAAAATGCAATGATTTTTTTTATTGCTCGAGTATAGTATTTGTAAGCTATTAAATAATATTTTTATTTAAAGTTTATAGCTAAAGCATATTGTTTTAATTATAATTTTAATACTGGTATTGAAAAACTGAATAATTTTAAAATGTTTTTAATTGTAATGCTTTTAAAAATGTTTAGACGCAATGACTTCGATATATATTATGACTTTCTTAGATAAATAAGTTGAGGACGTTCTCTGGCAGATCGATTTCTTTAAACTCTACATACAAACTAATTTTGATATTCGTCATTGATTTCTGAGAAGTTTAGTATAAGTTGCGGCATGAAAAATTAAAATATTTAATTTCAAGTTTGAGATTTCGACATGCTTAATATAAATATGCTTAGTATATACTAAATATCCATTTTTAATAATTTCAAAGCCAATTTTAGATAGAATTCCTTAAAAAACTAATATGTTATACTAGACTTAAAAGGGAGTAGATATGCAAAAAACTACTAATTTCAAAGATACTGCAATTTAAAATTTATACTGTATAGTTTCAATCATATCTATACTATCGCGCAGTTTATATTCATTTATATTTATTTTATTCTTACACTAATTTCTATTTAAATTTATTGTATAATGCAATGAATTAATTTATAGTTTTTATTCATTAAGTATTATGGCATTAAATTAATATAATAATACTGTAGCAACTATTAGTTCTAAATTTCAATGTATAATTGTAATGCGTTATAGATGTATGGTGTAAAAGTGCATGAGTATGTTATAATTTTGAATAGCATGCAAATATTCAAGATGAAAATATTCTTCGGCACGTACAAGATAAGATTATCAATTTGTGGAAAGTGATCCGTTTTGGTTTTTCCGAACCATTAATAGTTTTAAGTTTTGATTTTAAATGTGACTCGAACGAGTCACATTATATTCATAAAAAATAATAATTAGCATTATATTACAATTTCAATTAAATTGACCAAGCTTCATGAACCCGAATTATAAACTGTTTCTGTTGAAATATTTAAAACAAATTGTATATATAAAATTGGCAACTTAAAATTTTACGATTTTAATAAGAAATACTAAAAGTTACACTAGTAATTCAAGTATGTAAAGTAACATGTTTTGTCACATTGGGGCAAGTGACGGGCATATAACAAAACCGATTAGTTTCACACACTTGGATTTGTAGTGTGTAATAACGACTATTAGTCTCATTGAGAATTTAGATCAAATTATGGGCGATATCAACATCTTAAAAATTTAGTCAATTGCACCGGATACAATAACTTCCTTAAAGCTTGTGTGTATACTTCAACATAGAAAGTGTAATAATTCAATTTCATCCACATAATATCCTACTTTTTTATTATACATTATTGCCAAATCATGTTTTGTTCTAGTGAAAATAAGAAATGGTAAAAATGTAATACAAGATTTTATTTTCATCAAAATAAATACTTTTTCTGCGAAATAAAAATATCACTTTGAGCCAATGCAAAAAGTATATGTAACAAAAAGTAAATGTATAATTAGTTGAATTAGTAAAAGGAACTTCGTTCCTACCGCGTGTTCCGCAACATGTACCATTTTTTTTTATTTTTAATATTTCTCTAACTTTTCTGAAGGTGGCTGCAAGGCTAGTTTTGATGATTTTCAGTGTATTTTATTGACAAGTAAGTTCTTGAATTTTTCCAGATTTTTCTAGATGGTGTACAACCTTCAAAAACGCGAAAAACTGCTTTTTTAGCCATTTTTGGCACTCTTTGGTCATTTTAGGATAACATAATTTCGAAAATAAATATTTTCAACTTAATGATTCTTTAGTAGTATAATTGTGCATATGATAAACCTAAAGAAGCTTATTATTACTCAAACTCATTTTTTAGAAAATATCTTTTATCATTTTTGCCATTTTTTGTACTTTTATGGTCTTTCTTAATTTACTAACGTATAAAACAGCATTACCAATACTTAAATTTTTTTTAATAATTTATAGAACCAAGACTAAAAAAAAAACCTTTATTTTAACCTTTAGTACCTGACCTTAACAGTGTGAAAAATATATTTTACATATATAACATATAAGACGTATAAAATATCTACTTTGTTTACAATTTTGTTACTTTTATCTTGAAGTGTCCTAAATATGTTTAGATTGTACAAAATAATATTAGTTTTTTTTATTTATAACCTTTTTTTAAGTATATTTGTACTATTAATTGTGTGTCGTACATGGGGTGTTCCATTTAGTGAAACGTTTCTTCGTTCACTGACGAGGTTCGTGTACTTAGTTGCGACACGAACATCATTTTTTCTATTCTATGTAGAATAAGAGGAGCTATCTCATGTATATAGGAAACTCTTCTTATATGGGCAGAAAATCTTTGGCAACTAGTTTCGACCCTACGTTTTCGGATTTTTTAGGATTCAGAAAGAATAAGGTTAATTTACCCGAGGTGATTTCCTTACCGCGCAATGGACAAGAAAAGACCTTTGGGGTTTTCGATCCATTCCCGAGAACCTCCCCTCTACCACGCAATGTGTAGTGAAGCCTTTATCAAGAGCAATTGATTACGAGACGGCTCTAGCTATGGACCGGCGCACAGTGGAAAAAAAAGTAGTTTTTTTGGACAAAAATCTGCCCGAAGCGCAATTCTTGACCGATTTTAATAAAACTTGATGGAAAATACTTGTGGAAGATGAGACTAAAACACCAAGGTGCGAAAAATTGATAGTCGCTAAAATTGTTTAAACAATTGCTTTAGCAACAACCCGATTAAACAAAAATAACATTACACAATTAACCTTTTAATGCATACATTATTTTGTTTTCAATGAATTTACTTGAAAATTTATTCTCAGGGGTTTTTGGGGTCGCTGAGTACGAATCTGAAGTCGAAATATTAAAATTTTCAAATTCAACATGGCGGATTCAAAATGGCGGATAAAGATTTTCAAAAAAGAGGCGAAGAGCTCTGAAAGTTTATGCTCGGGGAGGTTTTATTTATATATATAAAAAGAAATTCTAAACTTTTCTTGTAAATGTATAAATTTTTTTAAAGTAACCCATGTTTTTGTTCTGAAAACGTTTGATTAATATTTGATTTAATTCTAAAGTAATTTTAAAGAGTAGGTCAATTGTTCATTTTACTTAGATTTGTAATACTTCCTTACTTATAGAAGTCCCTTGGTATCGTTTGAGAGCTCTTTTTCATTCTTTTTTTCTTTTATTCTGAGGGAACTAATAAGTGGATCAGATGATATTAGCATTTCCTGCATAATATCCAAATTTGTGCTTTTACGGTCACACATTCGACTGTTTAGTGCACGAGCCCTTCTAAAAATTTTATTGCTCGCTTCTTGAGGCTCCTCAGAGTAATGACCAATAGGTAGTGGAAACGTTTCAATAATATCACTTCCATGATGAAGAACCTTGTGAATAAATGGGGGTAGCTTATACCATGGGTACGTTTCAATACATAATTCAGCAGTCTGTTTACAGTACGTTTTGAATTCAGTGCATTTGACGTATTTACCGCAAGTAAGAACTTGTAGAATGTTGTGCAATCGCTTAATTAGATTTTTATTCAACCCAGTAGTTGTAGCAACAGATTCCAGCCCCTTGTTTTACTACATCCACTGTAATTGACAACTGTTTTAATGATTTTTGGATAAGAATTTTTCGTGATTTTTTAGACTCTTTTTCTAACTGTGTTCTCGCAGATCCTTTCTGAATCTCTAAATTGTAAGAAATATGTAAAAGATATTCTATAAAACGTATCCAGCAGTGTAAGCTAGAGAGTCCAAATTTGTAATATTCTGCATTACCAACCTGCTTATTAACATATATTAAGTCGTTAATCAGCTTAGGTCCAACTCCACATATGTTGCAGCGAGTGCTTGCTTTCTGTTTAGTAAGTGCATTGCAAACTTTGCCATCGATCATGGTGCATCTAATATCAAACTTTATGTTAAAAACTAATCCGTTATATTGCACATTAAACATTTTAACTTTATTAAGCAGTTTTTTATAATAACGATATTTTTTGCGTACAAGAAATTCATCCTCTTTTATAAATTGAAATGAGATGGGACGACAAAAATAAGGTGAGCTTGGAGTTTCATTGTTCCACAAAATAATATCATCCTCTTGGAGTTGGAGTAGAACAAAAGTACTCATAAATACAGCTGCATCGTGATAATTAGCACATTGTTTATTCATAGCATTGGCGTCGTCTTCATTGTCACTACTACAGTTTGAACAATCACGAAATTCTTTTAGAAAAGAATTAGTTTGCAATGTCCATTTCTGTCTTGTAGTTTGCTGATTACCAGCTCCATCCATACCCCATTTTCCAATGAATAAAAGTAATTTTTGTTGTAATTATTTTAGTCGATCGTCATCCAGCTACTCAAGTATCCTAACTATTGTATGCTCTATGAGAGAGATAAAGTGTACACCTGCCCTTTTTCAGATACTTCAATATTTTCTGGATAGCAGCCAGCTTTCGCTTGTGCAACAGAAGCATATATGGGGTAAATGCTGTCACCATTGATTCTTTTGTTATGTAACCTTAGTTTTTCATATTTTCTTTTAGTTAATTGAAGGTCTTCATACATTGCCAAGATTTCATTAATATTACTGTTGTCTTCAATTTCAGATTGGTCAATTGGTGCACTTTTCTGCATTGGTAGAGAGTTTTTCCTTTAGTGCTTTTACTAATTGTTCTTCAGTAAACGTTGAAGCTATTTCTTGAATACGTCTTCTTTTTGTTTTATCAGATGCCACGCTGAATTCTACTCTAGGGCGACCTCTTTTTAATAATCCAGATACGTTTGGTTGCTGGTCTATTGAATTGCTGAGAGATCACGAATCATCGTCAGAATCGAAAGTTACAATAAAATCTTTCTGTAAAAAGTCGTTAAATTTTTTAATAAAATAATTTTTTTTCCGAGAAACTTTTTTCCATTTTTTATGGTACTCTGGAAGGAAATACTTTATCAATCTGTTTTTTATCGAAAGCAGCTGTATTTCAGAAAAAGAGTTGTTTTGTCTAATATCATCCATTAAAACTTCAATGGTATCAGGGTTTGAAACAGTGTCACTGTTCCAAATTACTGAACATAAAGCCAAATGTTTTACTTGATAACTCATATTTGAATGTAAAGAGTATTCAGATAACTTAAATAATATTTCTAAAAAAGTACTACTTAAGTTCTTTAAATATAGACCATTAATTTGTATTTACATAAGACAAGTGTTAAACGTTTTGACTAAATAAATTTAGAAAATAAATTTGAAACAATTTCCCTATATTACAAATATCACGAAGAAACGGAAGTGTAAACTATATCTTGTTCTTTAGAATTACAAAATCCGAATGAATGTTATAAAATATGATCAAATATTAGTGAATAATTATAAATTCGGCTATTTTATATAAAAGAGTTTTCAAATATCTTGTAATTTTTTTTTTTAAATTAGTAGTATCAATCTATTAAGTTAAACATAACCTTAAACAAAATTTTTTGTTTTGGATAATGAAATGAATATTATAAATGTAGCTATAAACATGAAAAAAAAAGTATTAATAGGTGATTTACGTAACAAATTACGTAAATAAAAATATCAACTCAATTATGTAAGAACTTAAATGAAATATTGTAATTTGTGTAATCAAGTGTAATCAAGTATTAATATGTATTTTACATTAGAGTTAAAGTATCAAACGTAATGAAAAATATTTATTTTGTTTTTAGATAAATATTAAAATTGTATGTATTCGTTTTACAAAATACTTAAAAATTACATAAAGAAACATTCGCTGAGCGATAAAGTAAATCAAATCAGAAATTCTATTTTATGAACTCAAATATAAATTAAACATACTGGTATTCTGATTATAAAATTAAAAAATGGACATATCGTGGTGGTTTTTGTTGAATATTACATATTAAGAAACATGAGCCATAATCTAATATATTACTTATGCAATAATTTAATACCGAGATTTGGCTTGTTTGCCGTAGTACTAAATAAAGAATATATTTATAATTTTTTTTATAATAAAAGAATCATACCATTTTCTCAAACAAATTTTCGAATGACTGCATAAAGTATACTTTATACATACTTTATGATTATTTATAATACTCTAAGATACCTTCTATTTTGTCAGTCGCCAAAAAAAAATTAATTGAAAAGAATACTTTGTTATTACTATTTGAATACTATAAGTATTAAGTCAATGTGGACATAAGAGCATTCTTAAAGAACTCTTTTTTTCGAAAAGTGTGCTTATTGGGTTGCCTTTGACAAATCGATAAATCCATCTCATTCATTAAGTAACAAGTACCATCCAATGTTGATCTTGTAAATTAGTTAGATATCAATGTTTTAGCTGCTTACGTATTAGCCTAACTTTTTATGATGTTAAAACATCACTTTTCGACGTAAATAATCATAAATTCAATTACTTAATCGATGAGAGTTACTTTTCGAAAGGTGGTAGACTTGGTTTTATAGTGTCAATGATTCGGTTAGTGTAGTGGATTAGAGCCTTGCATTGTAATTTTTGTTACCGAGGTTCGAATTCCCTCTCGGAATGAGTTTTTTTTTTTTCAATTAATTTTACTAATATTTTTCTAACGTTTTGAACGTTACTCTAATCGATCGTTACTTTTGATTATTACATTTTTTACTGTTTATACTGTTTTATACACAATTATAATAAAAAATTGAAAGACCGTTCAAACTAAAATACTGAACTACTGAACTACTGGAATAAAGACAATGAACAATAGTTATTCCTTTTTTATAAAGGAATAACAAATATCTATATATCTTTTATATGCATTTGTTACAATATCTATACGTTGTAATATAATTATACTTCCTCATTTTTCATATTTAATTTTTATTATATTATAGTATTATTTAATGAAATATAATTGAAATGCTGCCCACTGAAAATTTGAAATATCTTTGAATATTATTTTTATAAGTGCATTTTCAGTACAAGGT
>UELU01144572.1:0-21931 GCA_900490025.1 Megastigmus dorsalis
GTGGATACTCTCAAAACATTCCCTCTTATATTTATTCCTAATCCCCTCTTCTAAAACCTCCACACTCCCGAAATCGAAAGAATGCAAACAATTCATACAATGTTCTTTTAACCCCGAAGTAAAATTTGTGCTCCGTAAACTATATTGATGTTCATACATTCTTTTTTTCAAATATCTACCCGTTTGGCCAATATAACATCCATTACAATCTGTACAATTAATTTTACAAACTACTCCTGATTTATCATCCTTGTCTTTACAATTACTAAATAACTTACCCAAATTATTATCATTTGGGTGGGACAGGGGGCGGCCAGATTGTCCTTTACTAATAAATGTTTATTTCAGGGTTAAATATAAGTTATTTCAGATTCTTCGGGGGTGATTGTAAACAAGGGCAATCTGATTGCCCATGAATATTGATTAGACTGCAAGATCGATAGAAAGATCTTTGTTAGTTCATAGTTGAGTACAGTCGACATAAGTAATATTTTTAATGTTTATAATAGAATAAATCTAATTATAATTATAAAAAAAATTTCAAGTGGCCAATAATTAAGTGTAACTGTTGAAATATCTGAAGCAGTCGAATACCTTGATTAAGTAAATCTGAAACAAAATATTAAACATTAGTTTTGTTGTATAAATCTTTTCACACGTGAATTGAAAAAGCTTAAATAAAAAAAAATGAAAATATTATACGTATTACAATTAAGTATTATGTATAAACAGTGAAGGCCAAAATTTTTCCAATTCAATAACAAAATAACCAAAAACAAAGATGAGTTTGCTTACCGTTATTTTGTTCGTGACCCATTATTAGTAATAATTAATAATTGATATAAATTTCATATTTACTTACGTTTGTTACAGGCAATAGATAGTTTTTCTGTCTATAAGTACTGATAAGTGCGATAGCGCCCCCGATGGCAAGTATGAGAACCGTAGGGCATACAGACTGTATATATTATGGCTAACCAATATAAGAAAATGAAATGGTAAATGTAAAGATTGTTTCACATTATTGACTGTATCACAGATGCAACACGAATGGACGTCAAGGAATACGTGGGATACGTTAACAATATTATTGGACTGATTTTCATGTGAATTTTATAATCGATAGATATTTTTAATAGAGATAATATTTAGAAATATCATCTCTCAGATATGAAATCTTTGGTTTTGAAATCTGATAATTTGTCAGATTTCAAATTGTTGGTGGCTATAATGGTTCAAATAATACAATCTCTATGGCACGCATGTATTTTAAACGGTACATTGTGGACTACTCTGTACCTTTACTAACCACTATGATTTTTTCATTCTGGTATTGTGAGCCTACGCCGATCCTCGATTATAAATCGTTTTATTTAAATAATTTTGGATACCGTTATTATTTTTATAAATAAATTATTATAGTACACATATAAATATAATTAAGGTTTTCTTCTAATATTTGCGCCCAAATAATGGACGAATTATGTACGTATTTTCGCACCTTACCGACTGACACTGTTTGTTTGTTACCCACAAGAAAAATGTGTAACACTTTAAATAATGCTATGTTGTGCAGAATAGATTCACAAGAAATAAAACTTCTAGCGGACGATTCTTTTAAATGTCCAAAAAACCTTGACAAAATAGTTCTAAAAATGTTAAATGTGGATAACGATAACTCATGTGGAATCGAACAAATCATAACTATTAAAATTGTCTCGAAAGTCATAATTAGAAGAAATATTGATGTTTCTATCGGATCAGTAAACGGAACTATAGGTAAAGTTATTTATGTTTCTAAAAATCATAAAGATGAAGTCACTTCTATTCAAATAAAAATACAATCAGGTATACAATATTCAATAGAGCAACTAGAGTACAAATTTGTTATCATGCATAATGTACATATAGTAAGACGACAATTTCCAATATGTAGCAGTTACGGTATGATCATCCATAAGAGTCAGGATTTAAGCTTAAACAATGCTCTGGTAGAAGCCGGCAATAATATTTTTATTGTGCGTATTCTTAGTTTTTGAAACGTATTATAAATAATACGTTTCAAAAACTATGGTTAATATTACCACGTATAGACAAAATGTGCATGTAAAATATGCATTAAACATTAAACAAGATGTGTCACAATTCTTAACAGACCTTTGCAATACGTCTACTATTTTACAAAATGTTTTTGGACATGAATTAATGACTGTCACACGATGCCCTGGATGTGATATGAGAAATGAAGCAAATAAAATTTGTAATTACATTTTCTCACTTTCTCTGCCTGGTGATGAATCTATGCATTCACATAAATTATTACAGGTTTTCATAGATTAAAATATAGGCAATTGGCGAGAAATTGAAGGGAATTGTATAAACGGCTGCACTTGTAAAATGCTTCAAAAAGTTGATGTAAATATAAAGAACACCTTATTTATAATACGTTTTGTACTTTTGAATGCCGATGGTACAATTGTTAACACCTTTAGTAGCTTCGATAGCTTATCTGGCATCTCTATTCTTAAAAATCGGATGCTTCTTTATTAACTTTAAAATAAAAGATGTTACTTTAAGCATAAATTTTTATCTTGAATAACCTTGAATCCTTGTTCTTCTTGGGTTCAACATAAAGCTCATACTCTTGTGCAATCAGACTGTATGTAGTTATTATAAAATCAAATTTGGATAATTTTTGTTTACTTATGTCCCTTGATGTTCCATGGTATATAAAACACTTAGTTGACCCCTTCGACATTTAGTTTAATTTCTCCCACCCATTGTTGTGTTAAGGAAGCAGGACAAACTGCCACAGTTCGAATATTAGGAGCTGCAAACAGTTGTGAATATAATGCGCCTCGTCCAGAATGACACGTTCACAATTTTATAAAATATCTTTAATCGTAATAAATAACTATGAACATATTTGGTGGCCCGTCTACAGGCAATTTATCGGTGAACTAACATCACTCAGGTATATATAGATTCTTTACTTTCCATACCTAGCAGTACAAAATTTTGTTTTAACTGTAATCGTAAATTTGTATGTATTGATGGGCTATATTTTTTTTTTAATGTACAGATATATCTCATGTGGTCTACATAATACAGTCGGTTACGAGGAGAAAATTTATTATTTAGAAGCCAATTGAAAAAGGAGACATCTCAATCTATTTCTGAAGGAGATAGCACACAAACGCCCATTTTCTCCCAACTTTAAAACAAAGTTCTTTTTCGATTTATGTTGTGCATATTCTTTTAAAATGTTATGTTACAATTTGTCAATATTCCTTGTCCGATTAAAATATTTTCAAACAATTTCCATGTAAATCGCAAAAATAAACTTCTTTAAAGTTGAAAGAAAAATGGGTTTTTGTGAGTTGTCTCATATCCAACCAGAATCTAAGTTATGGCTTTTTACAACAGAATTATGAACTGTCGGATTCTCCAATAGACATGTGAATTGAAACGAAACTATATGTTATATTTAAACTGCACTGATGTATCTTCATATTCATCGAAAATAATATTTAGGTGTTATTATTCTCTAAACTTGCAAAAAAAAAATGTTAAGCAACAGGAATACAATATTTAAATATATTCTCTTATTTTTTTATGAAGTAAATGAATGGTTTAAATTTCTTTCAATTACTTATATCTAAATATTGAAGAAAAAAAGTGAGGATTTTAACAATAATAATATAAAGCACCAGAAATTGCCTGTAGACGGGCCACCAATTATGTTCATAATTATTTATTAAGATTAACGATATGTGTTGGAACGTCAAGGAACGTAAAATTCATATTATTACATTTATTTATTATCTTGACCATTCATTTGCAAGCAGAAATTTTTCGGGGAAAAGCAGGGAAAAATAGTGACGAGCCTCCGAATTTTCGTAAGTATCATTGGAAATACAGTTGTGTGCAAAAATTTCCGGCCAAAGAGAATTTTGTAATAAAATATGGTATAAAGAATATTAAATGAAAATGCAAGTCTATCATCGTAATGTATATTTATTATACTATCAAAATAGGTAATCAAAAAATGTACAACAATTAACAAGCAAAGGGTATGGCTACCAAATATTGATCCAAAAATTACCTTTTTTTGTTATTGGAATTTTTTCATCGAGTTACAGTGTTATTTTTCTTAAATTTAGTGCATAATTTGTACTTTGCCGGATACTTATGAATAAGCGAAAATATTTGTTTTTGTTATAAACAATTGTTAATTGTTGTATAAAATTTTTTGATTACGTATTTTGATAGTATAATAAATATACATTACGATGATAGACTTGGATTTTCATTTTATATTCTTTATACCATATTCTATTACAAAATTCTCTTTGGCCGGAAATTTTTGCACACAACTGTATATCTACATATATCGATTTTCAGTAGATATAGATATAGTTGCAACGTATTTCGTGGGAATCCTCCTTTAATAACTTGATTAGACTTGGCAAAGAAACGTTAAGGTTGTACAGGCTATATAGGCGAAATGATGACACACAATTGAAAATATGTTAATAAGTAGATTTTAACAATACAGGATCACCTACAAAATTTTAGAAGGATTGATCAGCTCGTTTAAAAATTATTGATAAGTATAAATTTCAATTTAACATGCGAGGTATACCTATATCTATCACTTTAATACCAAAATTCACATACAATCGTGAAAAAACTAAGGAAAAAATAATTTCAAGTACTTGAAATTTTGTATAACAATAACTAATTATACTTTAAACATGTATTAACGATAAAAAATGTATGTCATCAGCTATAAATGAAACAATCCAGAATTAACAAGGTAAAAAAGGGTAAATTTGCAGCCAAAAGTTTGTGAAATGAGTCTTCATATAGTCAGAAAATACTTTAAAACACATTTAAATCAATTTTAACCGATTCCGATCTTCAATACTAGTATAGCTTTGTATAAAAATATACTTGTTATAATACTATTATAAAGACGCTACGTACACCCTGTACACCGCGCGCTAATGCGTATACTGCGACCTGCGTAGCACCGCGCTCCGCCGCTAGGCGGCGGAACCTTAGTAGCGCTCGACACGCGGGAGGAAAAGTGTTCCTTCGGAGATATAGGTAGGCGCGGAAGGAGTCTCGGAGAGCTTCGCACCGGACTCATTGTACATGATCTAATCTTCGAAGACGATCTAGCACTAAGAGTTCAAATAAAGAGATTATCTTTTGTGTCCAAATAATCTCTGGAGTTGTTTCATTTTTGTTATCCTATCCTTTGGCTTTGCCAATTCCCATCCTTTCTTCCTATCTCTCATATCGGACGAGTACCAACTGACCAAGGACGACATCAGCGACTGACAGAGGCCCAGGGGTACGCAGCACGCATCACTGCTGAGCACCATCAAAGGCGACGGGACATCAGCAGTCAGATGGAGTGTGGATCAGCTAGCATCGGGGTGCAGGCGAGTCCACGGCGAATCATCTCAACAAACATCGGGGTGCAGGCGAGTCTACGTCGAACCACCTCGACGGGCATCGGAGCGCAGACGAATAAATTAAACAATAAAGAGTCTCGACTCTTCGGTGACTATACAGTCACTGGGTCCCCTCTCAAACGAAAGGGGACTCTAGGCTCGTTGAGAGCTAGATGGGGGGTTAGTGCCGTGTCCTCCTTCATTCAACGAAGAAGCCAACACCACCTTATGATCAGGCGTACAACAACTTGGAGCCCAACGTGGGGCTCCTATCAACAAGATAGTCTTCGAGCTGAAGCACGAAGGATCCACTCACGACGGAGCTAGCAACGAGCGGATGTCTTTGTAACGGACTCCACCGAAACGGCCTCTCACCTAATCTCAATCATTACTACTTCTGGGAGTAGAGAAATACCCAGTGGCGGCTATCATCCCAGACAACGATTTCGACACACCAGGAACGTCGGATACAAGCTCCAGGGCAGCAACCTCGGGCGCCTCAGAGGGATCGGAGTCTAACAGTGACACTTCAGATGTCTTAACTATTTTTAATATGGATAATAATGAAAATGATAGGAACGTCGGGAACCGAGACTTACGAGTACCTCCGGCTCTTCAGAACTGGGAGGCGTTCTGCCAGGCGCTATACGGTCACCGCTCGACGCTGCCGGAATTCAAGGGGCTGAGTCACGAAAATCCCCAACGTTATCTGCAACGATGCGAGGAATACATAACGGCATTCCAGATCCCAGAAACGCAGCGCACCAAGGCGATTGAGAAGGGACTACGTGGGGAAACAGAAAAATGGTGGCAGTGCTACCGATCGTTGGATTTCGACTGGCAACGCTACAGAGAATTGGTTATCAATCGTTCCGACAGTGACATCGCAAAGGGGGAGTTAATGGCACAACTATACTCCAAGAAACAAGGAGAGAAAGAGGCTGAGAGCATTCCTACAAGAAAAATACCTTTTATTTCAAAGGATACAAAATGACCAACCGGAGGAAACGAAGATGAAAACATTATTGAGTCTGCTAAAGCCGTCACTGAGAAAATCACTAAGACCAATGCAGCTCAATGACTTCCCCACTCCTCTGGCCAAAGCCATTCAGGCAGAAAAAGATGACGCTGACGAGTTCCAGGCCAAATCTAAGGTGACTAAATATAACGGCAGTGAACCACCAAACAAAACGGCAGCGGATGCTGCAGGACAAGGAGAAAAGTCGTACTTGCCAAAATGCTGGCATTGCCCGGGGCGACACCCACACAAGGACTGTGAAGTCTACCTGGCAAAACAAGAAAAAAGAGCGAGTTCAACACGGCAGGAAAACTGGTGAGAGGCGTTGGCAGAACCGGCAACCAGCGCCGACAGGACGGCCAGCCGGAAATAAGCAATGCTTTCGATCCAACATACCGTCTGCTCAGAATTCGAGTCACCATGGACGGAAAGGAAATAATCGCACTCATCGACCCCGCCGCAACTTCAAATCTAGTTAACCCGACAATATTGTCGGTGGACCAATTCATCGAACGACGGAAAGTGATTTTTAAGCTTGCTGCCAATGGAGCTGGTTTGGAAATCACGGGCCACACCCAACTTAGAATGATAATACAGGGAAAGGAATTCAAGAGTGTTTCATCTTTAGTGGCTCCAACCTTACGTCATCCATTAGTCTTGGGACTACCATGGTTGCAGGAAGAGCAGGGTATCATCGATTTGACACGGGACGTATTGTACCTTGGAAAAAGCGAACGGATGGTTATACCATTCATCAACGGTTCACCAAAAAAGGAAGGCTTAACAAAGATTAGCGAGGATCAAGTGGTACACGATGTACAAGGGCACCACCTGGAGAAGCTCATGCAGACTCTACAACTACATCACGAGGTCTTTGCTCCACTCGGTAAAGGTTTGCCGCAGACAAGGTCTGTCAAACACGCAATTCGTCTAACATCACAGCAGCCTTTCCGGTTACCCCTATACCGCTACTCAGGCGAGAAGCGCGCTATCGTAGAGGAACAGGTAAAAGAGATGCTAGCGGATGGGATCATCGAGCAGACAACATCCCCATACAGCTCGCCAATAGTCCTCGCGAAAAGGAAGAATGGACGTGTCCGTTTCTGTATAGACTTTAGGCGTCTTAATAACATAACAGAGGATTCGCTCTGGACTCCCTCAAGGACCTCGAAGATGCCACCATCTTCACCCCCCTGGACCTTAAAAGCGGTTATTGGCAGATCCCAATGGAAGAAACATCAAAGAAATTTACAGCCTTCTCCACACCATCGGGTGGGACATACCAGTTCAGAGTCATGCCGTTCGGTCTCAAAGGAGCTCCAGGGACCTTCTAGCGTCTGATGAGTCAGGAGGTTTTAACAGGATACATCTGCAAGTTCTGCATCGTTTATTTAGATGACATTATAATATACTCCCATAACATGGATGAACATGTTCATCATGTAACCTTGGTATTGGAGAGACTCCACGTGTTCAGTCTCACCGCATCATTAGAAAAATGTTGTTTCGGGAAGTCAAGGCTGGAGTACCTCGGCAATTTCGTCACCAGCGAAGGTAATGAGGCCAATCCAGCTCAAATAGAGGCCATTGTGTCCACCCAACCACCAACCACAACAAAACAGCTACAGTCATTCCTAGGAATTTGCAACTGGTTAAACGAATACATCGAGGGATACTCTACTCTCACCGCCCCATTGACTGATTTGGGGGGAAGCAAGAACGGATTCCGATGGACAACCGAAGCCCAGCAAGCCTTCGAACGAATAAAAGAGGTTTTCCAGAAATCACTACGTCTCGATCGACCAAATCCCGAATGGCCATATGTGCTACAGACAGACGCCAGTGCACGCGGCATGGGGGCAGTTCTATATCAGCAGCGACCAGACGGGAAAAGGAGCATTATCAGCTATGCCAGCGCGAAATTCAAAACAACAGAGATGCGGTATCATAGTAACGAACAAGAGTGTCTTGCCGTGATTTGGGCGATAAAGAAATATAGCCATTTTCTAGATGACCGTCCCTTCACCCTTCGTACAGATAACAAGGGACTGACATGGCTCCAAACCTTCAAAGATACCCGAGATAAATTAAGGAGATGGGCTCTACTTCTACCAGAATTCAATTTTAAGGTTGAGCACTACCCAGGTAGAGAAAATCAACTAGCAGACTCACTCTTAAGAAACCCAATTGAAGAGGGAAAGGATGAACTCAACGATCAAGAACGTCTTCTCCCGCCAAGCAACCAAACCACGCAGTCAGAGACTGACTAAATTCACCAGCTGTCTATATAACAGAACAATCTTCACTTCTAGGTGAAATACGAGTGGCCCAGCAAGCAGACCCTTACTGCAGTAAACTAGCCATCCGTTCTCTCGATCTCACCAGGCGAGACGAGCTCACATCCGAGGAGGAAGATTTCTTGGAAAAGTTTGCTGTCATCGACGGGACATTATGGAGAAAGGACAATGAGAAGCCATCATGGAAAATAGTCGTTCCTCAATCTGCTACAGGGAGAGTACTGTACGAATATCACAACTCAAGCTTCGCAGGTCATCCGGGAGTAGACGAGACCTACAGGGCAATCAACGAATTCCACCGTTGGCCAAAGATGCGGGACAAAATTCGTCGATATATTAAGGAGTGCCGGTTATGCGCTTACTGCAAGAACACCAGCCAACACACTAATTCAGTACGGCCACACCAATCCACTAAACCGTGGGTAACCATAGCTGTGGACCTCATGGGGCCGTATCCACGGAGCGGCAGGGGAAAAAGATTCATACTGGTCATTACAGACCTATTTTCGCAATGGGATCATCTGATACACCCCGAATTATAAAAATGATTGAGGAAAATGTGTTTAACAGGTGGGGTTATCCACGGGCCATACTCTCCGACAACAGACTGTTGCTTTATTTTGTAACACACCCAAGTGTTACAAAATAAAGCAAACAATAAATTATAATAAAAACAATTTAAAATAAATAATTAAAAATAATAATATCATAATTTAGATAACACATGAAATGATCTAATTAATTATTAATAAATCGCTTACACTCGACTCACACAAATAATACAATAAAAGTATTATTCGATTGAAACTTAAAGCAATTAGAATATTATATAAAAGCGAAACACTACATTATAAGCGTAGAGTTAAATACTAGGAGTGCGAGAGAGAGAGAATGCGATCGCCAGATGTGCGAATCAAGCACACATACGCGCGCACACCATCAAGCGCGAGATGTTCGCGCTAATCAAGCGGACACAGAAGCGAGAAAGCCACACCTACGAGAAGAGGGGGAAATCATCAGATGTCCGCGCGCAAGAAGACTATATAAGCGCGCTCGAATGAATACCGAGGAACCACTCTTGTAAGCGCTCTCCTGACTCAATATACTTAGCATTCCAATATTTAGTCTCCTTGTTTCAATAATTTCTTTCCTCTTGAACCTCAAGGCTCTGTCGAAGAGTTGCCCGTTTATTGTAAACGTCAACGAACTCGGACAGAGTAATAGAAATAAGAATATTTTTACTTCGCGGTTGGCCTGGAGAACATTACGTTCTCCAAGACGGACCCGCTGTGCTCGAAGAGCGCTGTGCCCTGGAGAGTCGAGGAAGCATTACGCTTTTCGACAAACCCGGATCACAGAAGTACATGTGATAACTCCTTCACGATCCAGTGCGAGGTCGTAAAGGAATTTATTCATTATAAATTAGTTTTAAGGATAAAAAAGTCTCTCTCTGTAAGTCGAGAAAGCATTGCGCTTTCCCGACGGATCAGATACCCGTAACTGGGTTTTTCACGAGCGAGGTGGAAAAGTGATACACTTTTCCATTGAGCCTCATGAAAAGAGAGCAAGCAGACTTCTATCTGCTGTCCATTACGCGGCAGTAGATAGAAGCATCTTGTTGTGTGGATATATGTGCGCCTTTTGAGTGTTCTCGCGGTGAATAGAGAAAGTATTATTCTTTTTCTATAAACCCGCTACACTAAGCAGTGTGCTCTTCCTAGTTCAGTAGCATGTCAATACGTCTGCTACCCAGCCTGGAAGAGTGAGAAGCCTACGATCTCCATCGTCTATCTAGTGCATGGTAGTCGATACGAGTGAGGCGGCTCAAAATTCCCCGCCGAACCCATCCCGACCGCATCCACTTAAGTAAGTACTTACTCTAAAGCAAGTAAGCCACTGCGTGCTTATTTGCTCACGGAGTAAGGAAAGCTTTTTCCCTCTTTTCCAGGTCTATCTAGTCCATAATCCCACGGGATAGATAGATTCACCAGGGTAAAACATTAGTATCAGGGTGGCGACGAGCGGGGACCGTTACGTTCTCCGTTACATCTCCTATGTCTTGATTCGTTTGGGGCGGGTATTTCTCATAATAAAAAGCTTTTTTAGGGAATCCTGCTAGGTCCTGACACGATTCTCGATATCGAGAACTACCCCGTGACGGTGGAACGTCACAACATTGGCGCCCGAACAGGAACCTAGTCAAAAGGAGGACCGAGAGCTTTCATTATAATTTTTGATTTCAAAAGAAAAAAGAAATGATACCCGCGTATCATAACGGCATCTTTGAGTGGCATGACGACTCACGTTTCGAGCTATTCAATGGCCACCTCGAAGATGTCGATATGGCTATAGAATGGACGGTTTCAAATATCGAACAAGCGAAAAAAGATCGTAAGAAGCACGACGCGCAAATCGCGGATTTATATTCGAAATTAAAAGCACAAGCTCGGGAAATCGAGTCGTTACGAAGGGAGGATGCTTTACTAAATCATTTTCATATAAAGATAGAAAAAATGATGAGAACCCAACACAAGCGATTGTCAGCTCGGGTTGTGTTAGCGGAAAAAACTATCGCAGATTGCATTATGAGGATGGGGAAATTGTCTCTAAATTAATGCACGTCTTGTAAAAGTAGACTTTTTCATACCGCGCGTCAAATTTTCTAAGAAGTGTTTAGTAGAGAGTCTCACCTAAAATCGCGTAGAAATATTAATCCGATTTCAACTCATAATAAACATATAAAAATGTCGTCAAAAGACAGGCATTCAAGCCAATGCTTTAAACATTTGCGTTCAATCGCAGAGAAGCCGGATGAAGAAAGTCCGAAACAAAAATTAATCGAATGGTGTGAAGCGGTGACCGAAGAGCTAAGAATCTTAGACGAGCGTCAAAACGCGATTAACGAGAAATGCGAGAAAATTCTCGATCCCGCGGCATCTCCGCGTACACAGATTTCACAAGTTGAAATAATAAATAGAGATTTAACTGAACGCATCAATGATCTAACGGATAAGTTTGAAGGATGCTTTAATAAAATTGAGGTCTTGACTAATAAATTAAATCAAGTAAATACAGATAACGCGGAATTAAAAAGCGCGAATAATTTCTTAATCCAAAAAATAAAGGATCTTGAAAGTACTATAGCTTGCTCGGACGATTTGTCGGCTTTAAAGAATTACTGCACGAGTCCAATCGACCAAGCAGCTGAAAAAATTGAGAAAGACGTAGAAGAGATGCAAGCATCTCTAAATCAAACAAATAAAACGAATACGCCTAGTAGCGCGGGTAAACGCATAAAATTTGATTTACCCAAATATAAAGGTCTCGAATACGAGAGACCAATGAAGTTCTTATCGGACTTAAATAAATATTTAACGTTGACAAAGCCCGACGAGAACGAATTACCTTGCGTAATATCGCAAAGCTTAGAGAATGCCGCGCAAGAATGGTGGTTTCTGCAACAGGATGAAGTTGAAGATTACGATCAATTTGTCGAGAAGTTCAAAGAAAGGTTTTGGATCGCGGCGATTCAACGCGCTAACAAACGGAAAATTGAGTTCAACGAATTTCGACCGGGGGGCAAAATGAATCGCGTTAACTATGCGACGTATATTTTTGGTCTAGCTAAAGAACTCGAGCTAGACTACGATGAATCAGAGTTGGTGAAAAAAGTAATTTTACACTTTGGACGTGAAATAAGACACGCTCTTATTGCACATCCGATAAAAACAATAAATGAACTCTTAACCATCTTGGCAGAGTATGACGCGGATGACGCGAAAGAAAAACGTACGGAGGGCTTCGCCAAATCGAATGGTTTTAATAAAAAATCAATGAATGAATGCGAAAAAAAAAGCCACACGAGAAAAAATACTCTTATCAAAAATACCCTTTTACAAATGCGGAAAGGGGGGCAAAGACTCTCATAATGTCAATGCTTTAAAATTCGGCAATAAAATAAACGCGAATGCAAGTAGCGAAAAACAAAGCCCGAATAAAAGTCTCGTGAAAACGCGTTTCTAAACTGACGAAAAATTTAAGAATTATAATAGAAACAGCGCGAATAAATTTAAGAACGCGGATAAATCAATAAATTTAGACGAGAAAGCAGAGCTCGATAAACTCCTGCTAACTATTAATGACGATTCGGAAAACTAGAGGAAGTCGTGGATAGCACAGAAAACATAATTCATAACAATCATGAAGACAAAATAAATATCGCGTCAATATTTGAAGATCCTCGAGAGAAGCTAACGCACGATATCGAGCCAGAGGGCATAAATGTAAAGGTCATTCACTGTCCTGAAATTTTAATTGAAATTGAAGGAATTAAAGTAATCGCTTTAATAGATACAGGCAGTGAGATAACTTGCCTATCGGAAAATTTCTATTATAATAATTACGAAGTATTAAAAAATCGCCCAACCTTACCTATAAGCGGTAAAATAATTAAAGGAGCCACAGGAGCAAAATCAGCTCGGCTAAAAATTAAAAAATTGTTAAAAACAAAATTCGGGAATTCGAGAACGGATCTTATATATGTTATAGTGCCAAAATTAATTAAAGAATGCATTATTAGTTATGATTCCTTAAAATCTTTGCAAATGCTTATCGATACTAGAAGTAATATAATAAATCTTTCGATTAAAAATAAGTATGAACAAATTCAATATGTGGGCGTGTCAATGGATTCAAATAAATACAGCGCAATGCATATCGAATGAAATGAAAACTTCGATAAAGAAGCATTCCGATTTAAAGATAATCGTGAAAATAAAAGCGATAAATATGAAGAATATGACGATTCGTATAAAATCTCAATAAAAGAGATTTACGATAAAGTCAACTCTTATGAAAATATTAATACTAATCAAAAAAAGGAAATTATTAAACTCATAGTAAAGTATAAGGAAGTATTTGAAAAAAGACCGGGATTATTAACTAATTATACGCATTATCTAAAACTAAGGGACGACAGTCCATTTTTTACCAGGCCGTATCCGTTTCCTATCGCTTATAGGGATAAAGTTAAAGAGGAAATTGATAAAATGTTAAAATTAAACATAATAAGACGATCGTCAAGTCACTATATTAATCCGATAGTCACAGTTAAAAAGAAAGATGGCTCAGTACGCTTATGTTTATATGCGCGAAAGTTAAATGAGCGACTTATAAACGATTATGATGCGCCGCCAGGTGTTGAAGAAATTTTTGCGCGATGCCAAAAGAAAAACCATATGAGTACGCTCGATTTAACCAGCAGCTATTGGCAAATTCCGCTAGCAGAAGAAAGCAAAAAATACACAGCATTCATGTGCAAAAATCGTGTATATGAATTCAATGTAGCAGCTTTCGGGATTAAAACGAGTTCCGCAGCTCTTATTCGTGGATTGGATCGAGCTATTCACGACTTAGACGAGTTTTTAATCGCTTTTATAGATGATCTCTTCATCATCTCAGAATCTTTTGAGCAACATTTAATGTACTTAGGCATATTTGAAAAATTATTAAAAAATTATCTCAGATTAAATTTAAAAAAATCAAATTTTGCACAAAATAAAGTCAATTTTCTAGGACATATCATATCAGCTGACGGTTTAAAGCCAGAAACCGATAAAATAGCTTCTATAAAAAATTTCACTGCACCTAGAAATGTTAAACAATTGCAAGCATTTCTAGGGTTTGTAAATTTCTACACAAAATTCGTTAAAAATTACTCGATGCATCTGGCACCATTAATAAGCCTATTAAAGAAAAATACAAAATTTAAATGGGAAGCAGAGCATGAAACCGCTTTTGAAAATATTAAAGCTTTATTCGACAAGAATTTAATATTGAAATTCGCGAATCCGAGCAAACCCTATATTTTGACTACGGACGCGAGTGACCTTGCGATCGCAGCGGTATTATCGCAATTAAATGACCAAGGTGAAGAGGAAATAATTACTTTTATCAGCCGAACTTTAAAAGGCAACGAAAGTAAATATTTCACCACTGAAAAGGAAATGCTCGCAATTGTTTGGACAATTAAACGTCTAGATACATATTTGAGGGGGGCACAAAAGATTATCGTGCGTACGGACCACGAAGCTTTAACTTTTTTAAAGAGTTCCAAATTTAGTAATGCCCGACTACAGCGTTGGAATTTATCTCTGCAAGAATATGAGATAGAAGCAGAATATCTTCCATGAGAAAAGAATAATGTAGCCGACTACTTAAGTAGGCCACAAATGTGCGAAACTGCACAAAGCACGGATACAGAAATAAATATAGGAACATTGTTAAATATTTTTCCAGATAAGGATTTAATTCGAACGTTTAAAGATTTTGTAAAATTACAAGAGAATGATAATTATATTAGTAAACTCAATAAACGTATAAATTTGAATAATGGAAAAATTAATAAGCGTTTTGACATTATCAATGAATTAACTGGAAAAATAACTTTTGATAGATTCAAAGTTATCTTACCAGAAAGAATTGTAAAGCCTTTAATATTAAATTTGCACAGAATGTACGGTCATGTCGGACCTAAGAAAATTTATTGTTTAATATCAGAGCGATTCTTTGCGCCTAAATTACGCAAAATTATTCAAACTATGTTAAAAGCATGCGATATTTGTCAGCGAATGAAACAGCTGACGATTAAATACCAAGAATACATGCAGCCAATATTAGTGAATGAACCACACGATTTATTGTCGATAGATTTTTTCAGTCCGTTACCAACGTCAACTGCAGGCGTAAAGTATATATATACCACTATAGACGTGTTCTCAAAATTTGTAGTATTCTATCCGATAAAAAAAGCGAATACCAATTCAGTAATAAATAAACTTTTCAAACATTACATAGAAACTTACGGAAAGCCGAAAGCAATTGTATCGGACCACGGCACATGATTCACCACTAAAAAGTGGATTGAAAAATTGAAAAGCGAAAATATAAAGCCTGTATTTTCTTCCGTGCCACATCCGCAGAGTAATGTTATCGAGCGAGTGCATCGCGAGCTCGGGAGATTTTTCCGCACGATGGTTGGTGATAAACACACCAGCTGGGCGAGATACTTAAAATTAATTAAAAAAATTATAAATTAAACAAATCACGAAACTACGGGATTTATTCAGTGTGAAATATTTTTAAATCAAAAACCACAGAGATTTTGGGAAAAACATTTAAATCTACCTGCTTTAAACGAAATAAATATTGAAAGAAAAATCTATCTAGCTTGCGAATATATGCACAATAAATTAAAAAGACGTGCGAATAAAGCAAATAAAAATAAGAAACATTTTGTATTTAATATAGGAAATAAAGCGTTAGTAAGAGCTTTAAATGTATCAGATGCGATTGAAAGCAAAATTGCGAAATTTTTCGAAGTGTACGAAGGACCTTACACTATCAAAGAAAAGGTTAATTTAGATACATATTTATTATATGATGAAGTTTCGAAAAAAGATCGCGGAAAATTCCACGTTTCGAAGCTGAAACCATATCATTCTGAGCAAAGTAACAAGGATCAAAGCGACTAAATAACAATCAAAAAATTTGTTTTAACTGATTTTTACACATTATATGTGGATTTAGACCAATATGAAATTATAATAAATTAACAAAATTATAAAACAAGCGCAAATAGTCAACAATATGAGACAACTAAGATTTAGAAATGTTTTAAATTATTTTCTTATGATAAATAAGCGTATAATCAAACTATAATTCGCCTGTAATCGAACCGTAACAATTAAACTGCACAAAGCACAGATCAATCGAAACAATATATTCAATCATAACAAATTCCCCGAATTCCAGAGATTCATAAATCCGGAATACACTGGATATGTACTCGCGACTACCGAGCGAAAAGGAAAAACCATAATAACACGTGCACGATTCGAACCCGAGCCAACCCTTCTGGTCACTCGGAGCGTGAAAAACATAGGATACATCAAGAGTATATATACCAGTCTCAAAATCAAATTGGAATCAGTAATAATCAAAATTTTGAAAATCAAAGATCGTCCGATAACTAAATCTAAGTTTTCAAATCAAACCATGAACGCTTCAACGCAAACGGAGCCTATGGGATATTGCGACGTCGCGGTACAGTGCGACGCACAAAAATTAAAAGCAACATGGGAAATAAAAAACATAAAGTGCGTGCGGGTAGTGCGTGCGGGTAGTGAGTGCTAACGCAAAAGCATGGACGTCAGGAACCGCAAGATATGCGTCGGGAAAATCAGCGCATATAAAGCCAAAGCACCGCAGCCAAGTTACCCAGACACCGCACAACCAGACAGCGTCGAGAAAAAGAAAGAGGAAGACGCAAGTAAGCTCAACAAAAATAGCCAAGAAGCTGAGGAAGATCGAGAGGAAGATTAAGAAAGTGAGGGCGGAGATAGCAGCCCAACAAACAAACCTTAACATGCCACTGATCGATCTGAATGACACGAGTCTTCCAATTCCTCTAATCGATCTAGAAGACACCCGTTCACCACCATTTTCAGCTCCGACGTTGCCCAAAACCACCAACATCAGCATCAACGATGACCTGATCAATTTGATGGACGAAGTGGAAGCTCTGGGGCAATCCGAGCAAAGGCAAGGAGAACGCCAGCTGTCATGAGACGAACTCCAGGAGTGGGCGCAGGCGCTATAAGCGCAAAAAAGATAAATTTTTTTTTTCTTTCTCATTGAAAAATTAAAGTTTTTTTGTTTTGTTTTTATTATTTACTTTTCGTTTAGAATAAATATTATGGTTTTTTCTTTCAAATATATTTGTTGATTTATTCATTACAACCAATCCCGCATGCGTTAATGTTTAAGGTGTTTAACATAATTGTATTTTATGCTTTATTTTGTTGCATGTGTTATTAAAAGGCATTCAATTTTTAAAATAAAACATTCATTTTGTTTTCAATTTAAATATTTTATTTGGGGGGCAGCTGTAACATACCCAAGTGTTACAAAATAAAGCAAACAATAAATTATAATAAAACAATTTAAAATAAATAATTAAAGATAATAATATCATAATTTAGATAACACACGAAATGATCTAATTAATTATTAATAAATCACTTACACTCGACTCACAGAAATAATACAATAAAAGTATTATTCGATTGAAACTTAAAGCAATTAGAATATTATATAAAAGCGAAACACTACATTATAAGCGTAGAGTTAAATACTAGGAGTGCGAGAGAGAGAGAGAATGCGAGCGCCAGATGTGCGAATCAAGCACACATACGCGCGCACACCATCAAGTGCGGACACAGAAGCGAGAAAGCCACACCTACGAGAAGAGGGGGAAATCATCAGATGTCCGCGCGGAAGAAGACTATATAAGCGCGCTCGAATGAATACCGAGGAACCACTCTTGTAAGCGCTCTCCTGACTCAATATACTTAGCATTCCAATATTTAGTCTCCTTGTTTCAATAATTTCTTTGCTCTTGAACCTCAAGGCTCTGTCGAAGAGTTGCCCGTTTATTGTAAACGTTAACGAACTCAGACAGAGTAATAGAAATAAGAATATTTTTACTTCGCGGTTGGCCTGGAGAACATTGCGTTCTCCAAGACAGACCCGCTGTGCTCAAAGGGCACTGTGCCCTGGAGAGTCGAGGAAGCATTGCGCTTTTCGACAAACCCGGATCACAGAAGTACATGTGATAACTCCTTCACGATCCAGTGCGAGGTCGTAAAGGAATTTATTCATTATAAATTAGTTTTAAGGATAAAAAAGTCTCTCTCTGTAAGTCGAGAAAGCATTGCGCTTTCCCGACGGATCAGATACCCGTAACTGGGTTTTTCACGAGCGAGGTGGAAAAGTGATACACTTTTCCATTGAGCCTCGTGAAAAGAGAGCAAGCAGACTTCTATCTGCTGTCCATTACGTGGCAGTAGATAGAAGCATCTTGTTGTGTGGATATATGTGCGCCTTTTGAGTGTTCTCGCGGTGAATAGAGAAAGTATTATTCTTTTTCTATAAACCCGCTACACTAATCAGTGTGCTCTTCCTAGTTCAGTAGCATGTCAATACGTCTGCTACTCAGGCTGGACGAGTGAGAAGCCTACGATCGTCTATCTAGTGCATGGTAGTCGATACGAGTGAGGTGGCTCAAAATTCCCCGCCGAACCCATCCCGACCGCATCCACTTAAATAAGTACTTACTCTAAAGCAAGTAAGCCACTGCGTGCTTATTTGCTCACGGAGTAAGGAAAGCTTTTTCCCTCTTTTGCGGGTCTATCTAGTCCGTAATCCCACGGGATAGATAGATTCACCAGGGTCCTGATACGATTCTCGATATCGAGAACTACCTCATGACGGTGGAACGTCACAGGACCACAGTTCAGCAGCAAAGTATGGCAGGAGGCGTGTGAGCATTGGGAAGCACAGTTATGGACAACACCAATCTATCACCCACGGGCCAATCCAATGGAACGGAGAAATCAGGAAATAAAGAAAGGCCTTCGACTCCATGTACAAAACAGTAGACTCAAGAATTGGGATCTCGAGCTGCCAAAATACTATACCAGCTCAGAAACAGATGTAATGCAGCTACTGGTTATACTCCATCCACTCTGTTAACAGGTCATGATCTCCCGAGACCAGGGGATTGGAAGCGTGAATGGCCAATCGATCCATCGCAGCCCTCGGAAAAAAGGTTCCAGAGTGCTCGAACACATCAGGCCCAGTACCAGCAAAGATATGCACTCACTAAGCCTGATAACCCGGCCTACGAACCCGGGAGATGCGCCTTCATAAGAAATCACCCTTTGTCAAAGGCAACGGAGGGATTTCACGCTGGGTTCGCGTCCAAATGGGAAGGACCATTCAAGATTATAAACAGACTCAGTGGCGACATCTACATCGTGGACAAGGACAGCGGTCCTACGAAAGTCCACACCTCAGAGATGAAACCTGCACCTAAACCAGCCGTTTCACCCGACAGTAGTCTGGGAACTACTGATCCACCTTCACGCGGTCGCAGAGCCGCCTCAACCGACAGTAGTCTGGGAACTACTGATCCACCTTCACGCGGTCGTACAGCAACCTCACCCGACGGTAGTCAGGGGACTACTGTTCCACCTTCACACGGTCACAGAGTCGCCTTACCCGACAGTAGTCAGGAGACTACTGAACTACCTTTATGCGGTCGCAGAGCCGCCTTACCCGACAGTAGTCAGGGAACTACTATGCAGCCACTTCAGCAGCGAAAATATAACTTAAGATCAAGAAATAAAGACTGCGTTTACAGTAAATAAAAAACTGCAAAGTGAAACTAAAAGACTGCGTCCATAAGTGCCAGTGAAAATGTAAATATCGCGCAAAATTCAGTTTGTACTCCGCGCCTCAAAAGTGGAGGGGAATTGTTATAATACTATTATAAAGACGCTACGTACATACCGCGACCTGCGTAGTAGTGCTCGACACGCGAACGGAAAAGTGTTCCTTCGGAGATGTAGGTAGGCGCGGAAGGAGTCTCGGAGAGCTTCTCACCGGACTCATTGTACATGATCTTATCTTCGGAGACAATCTAGCACTAAGAGTTCAAATAAAGAGATTATCTTTTGTGTCCAAATAATCTGGAGTTGCTTCATTTTTGTTATCCTATCCTTTGGCTTTGCCAATTCCCATCCTTTCTTTCTATCTCTCATATCGGACGAGTACCAGCTGACCAAGGACGACATCAGTGACTGACAGAGGCCCAGGGGTACGCAGCACGCATCACTGTTGAGCACCATCAAAGGCGACGGGACATCAGCAGTCAGACGGAGTGTGGATCAGCTAGCATCGGGGTGCAGGCGAGTCCACGGCAAATCATCTCAACAAACATCGGGGTGCAGACGAGTCTACGACGAACCACCTCGACGGGCATCGGAGCGCAGACGAATAAATTAAACAATAAAGAGTCTCGACTCTTCGGTGACTATACAGTCACTGGGTCCCCTCTAAAACGAACGGGGACTCTAGGCTCGTAGAAAGCTAGATGAGGGGTTAGTGCCGTGTGCTCCCTCATCCAACGGAGAAGCCAACACCACCTTATGATCAGGCGTACAACAACTTGGAGCCCAACGTGGGGCAATAATACTTTAAACAGAATCGAAGATACTAATTTTCTCAAAAACGTTTATAAATCAGCCTTAATATGAATAAAAAAAATTCGTACATGTTTTTTTTTATCGATTCCCCTCCCTTTGTCTGTTATATCATTTATTTAAATTTCGACTAATAATAATTCAGACTGTTCCGTGCGGTGCGAACTCTGTTTCCCTTTCGCGACAGTTGGGATTTCCCTTTTCGTTTTCTCAATTTATACTGTATCAATTTATTTTCCCCTTCTTCCTAAATTTCATCATTTCGGAAGTTCATTGTCATTGTCTTCGTTTTGGACTACACCTTTATAGGTGTTAGATTGATATTAAGTAAAAAATTGAAAGACAATGAGTGAAAACAGCGGAGGTGAAAGCGAAAGTGAATGACTTAGTATTTAATACATAAAATCGTTTTAAGTATAGCATTTTTTATATGACGGCGATTTAAATGGGATAGTTTTAAGTTTTTAAGGTATGCAAATTTTACCATAGTTAAAATACTCTTATTTTTCGTAGTGTGTTTAGAACTGTAGTTAATTAAGAATAGTTTTTTTTGTGATTTTGCTAGCCTGAAGAGGAGGGTATATGTTAGTAGTAGAGTTCTACTATGGAGAGACATAACAACTGACGTCACACTGTCCCGTAGCCGGATTTGTCTTGTTTATATCTGAGCTCATCTTAATTGTCTATTTACATAAACATGTATCTTTTAACGCTGTGTAAATAGACAATTATGATTATCTCAAGTATAAACAAAAAAATCCGGCTACGGGCCGGTGTGACGTCATAGTCACTCCATAGTAGAACCAATACCATGTGGCGGCTATTGTTATTCACTAAAACAATTAATATTATTAAACATGAGCGAGAAGGAGAGAGGGAGAGAGAGGGAGAGGGAGAGAGAGAGGGAGAGAGAGAGGGAGAGGGAGGGAGAGAGAGAGAGAGAGGCCCGATCAGCTGATGCGTGCCCTGCCGCGCATGCGCACACCACTGCCGCTGCCCCCTGCCGCCACCGAAGAAAAAGATAGAGAGATAGAGAGAGAGAGAGAG
>UELU01144591.1:0-16236 GCA_900490025.1 Megastigmus dorsalis
ACTATATGTTGAATCAGAATACGAGACGCCGAAAATACAGATGCTATAGTTTAGGTTGGCCTATAATGGTTTAATTTTGCAATAACGATATTTTTGCAAGGTTAAGCAAGTCTAATATCAAATTTATAATTAACGATGATCGATAAACACCCCAATAGATTTTTAATTTTTAAAATATATTTTAATAACCTTTGAAAAGGACAAATATTATTCTGTAGATTTTATAAAGTCGAAACTGACGAGTTTGTCCTTTTCTTAAAAAAATTATTTTGTCTTCTTGATAAAAGGCGAAACTGACGAGTATGTACTTTATAAGAGTCTAAACTCATCAGTTTGTCCTTTTAAAAGTACAAACTAATGCTTTGTCCTTTTCAAAGGACAAACTGAGGAGTTTGTACTTTTATCCTAAAGTACAAACTGAGGAGTTTGACTTTTTCTTGGGCAACTTTTGGCCTTTTTGTTTAGAGTGAAGGCTCCTAGCCAATTTTATCCCGCGCAGCATCGACGCCGCCATACTGGCCGGCAGATGACATCAAGGTTATTTGTGTGCGCGAGTTGCTGAAACACAGAGAATCTCGTATCCCTAGCTCCTCGTTATATACATATTATCCTCGGTGTGACTACGTTTCTAATGTATATACGATCAATTATTGTAATGACTTATTTTACAGGAGGAGGAACTCGTTGGAACGCAGGTCTTTATTGATTATACACTCGAGCGCGGCGCGCGGCGTTCATCGAGACACAAAAAGAAACATTGCTCTGCCTTGAGATGCGTTATACATATTCGTGAGTCATTTCTAAAATGTCTCTATATACAGTATACGTGTTAATGACTTTGATGTTTTATTTCAAATCGCAAGGTCGCTCGTGTATAGTTAGTACAATTCTTATTTAAATAGTTAGTATTATAGCTCGAGAGAGACTCGGTGGCGCGCGGAGAGGGACCTTGGGTAATTTGAATATATTCCGTATAGCGCCGAATCGTGCGTCGTTTTAAAATGTGAAAATCTAATCGTCCGTAGCCAAGGATGGAGCGTAGGAAATCTATATAAAAAGTTTATCTCTGTTAATCTTGTGTAAATTGATTTTTCAAAGTCACGATCGATTTTTTGCTCCATCGTTACGACATAAGAAAATTGAATGTGTATAAGCCCGGAACGAGTGCTGAATATTAATGGCTTTTCTTCTATCTGGTTATAAACACTTTGTTTTTGCAACGATAAAAATTAATAGCAGGGCAATTAGTGTCAATGTGCGGTGAGCGTTATTAGATTTTTCAACGTTACAATAATTATCTGGAAAGGGGCGCCAAGAATTTCCACGACTGCCCCAAGAAAAACGCCAAGTCTTGCCAGCGCTTTCGTATCTATATACAATTTACCAGAAAACATATATTATATTGAATTCCTGCGATGAGCAATAAAAGAGAGTAAAAACAAACCAACGCGACCATTTGTGTGCAGAAAAAACGCTCGTACCAATCGCGAGTTTGAAACTCTTGGATGTATAAACACACAATAGACGCACAATGAACGCACGTCTCGTTGTTTATTTCTAGTATAAAATGATTAATCAAGCGATGGTTGCATTCATTCCTCAAATAAACCAGACCAATAACAATTAATCGATTACACACGTGCACCCAATCATTGAACGTATATACAATCGCGCATCAAACCAAAAGAAGGCACCTCAACTCGATCTACAACGTGCCAGCGAGTAAAGAAATCTTTTCTTCGAATCAATATACGATGTTGCGATGTGTGGTGAAATTAGGCCGAAAAATCGTAATATAATGAATCTAAGCTTCCAGACTTCAATCGAATTTTCAAGCTCCCTCCATACAACACACAGTAGCGCACGAGCAATAGACTGGTCTCGAGAATTAGAGGTCCGGTTAGTAGTTTCAGCCAACAACATTACACGCACGCCCGGTATATACCTCATTTGACCAACTTTATACGACCTGCAAATCCAACTCTCTCTCTCTCTCTCTCTCTCTCTCTCTCTCTCTCTCTCTTACTCTCTGCCCACTATATACAATTATATCATTCCATATATCACTTTAAAGACCCTCCTTAACGCCCAACATCCTCTGGAGAGTGAGAGAGCTAACGCAGCCTCTGCACCTCTCTGAACAGCCTGGAATTCCCTCGGACTCTCCTGCGCGCGCGCGTGTGTATATTATGTGCTAATACCGTCGCTCTGGATACAGAGGAAAAACCGAGAAAACATCGGGAGCCGAACGAAACTCAATAGCCGAAATTCGGCGAGCATCTTGGGATACGTATACTGGACAAGGGGTTGAGAGCTCGCGCTGCTCGGGCTTCTGCTTCTGTCTCGGTCGATCAGAGCTCCTCGGCCACAGCCTGGCCTTTTTTATGTGCCTCGCGCGCGCGCGCGCACACACACACGAACGTTCTTACGAGGATGTGTACACATGTATACACTTGGAACGGCCGTCACGATTCTTCCTGCTTGGCCTGGCGGCCTCCACTGCCGAGGGGTGGAAAAGCCCCGAAATTACTCAACTCGATTCCCCGGGCCTCGAAAGGGGAGACAGCTAAAGAGAATATATATATACACGTTTTAGCGCGTGTGCGCTTCGGACCAGAGTTACACACACACACACACACAGAGAAAGCAGGCATCGGCCGGGGAATCGAGGGTTTTTCCACGACGCAAAAGAGAGAAGCGCCGCTACGACACCGACAGCATATATACGGCAACGATTTTCGCTTGCTGGCGCCAATATACACGCTTCAGTGTCGGATTCTTCTCCATCGTCATCGACGTCATCTTTATACGATTGCCGCTGCGCGGTGGGTGTATATAGCAGTGAAGGCCATGCGGCGGAGTTAGAGGACGCGCACACACACATACACACAGACACAGAGACAGAACAAAGAGAAAATGCCGACAATGGGGGAAAAAGAAGAAGCGAAATCCGGTGAGGCGTGTATATTACCCACGGCGTCGGCGGCGCGCAACAAGCGTGAAAAAATGAAGCGGGACGAGCTGCTGGTGCGCGCCTGCAGCGAGAGGGAAGAAGAGAGCAACCCAAGACACATCCACACCGTCTCTCTCTCGCTCGCTCTCTTTCTCAGCTATCTGTGTTTTTCCCCCTCTCTGTCTCTCTCCCTCTTTGCGCTGTTGTCAAGTTTCACGAGGAGAGCGAGCGAGAGAGGCTCCGAGAGTATATCCTCTCCTCTCTTTCGCTCTCTTGATCTCTCTCGAGCAAAGGAATGCACGCGCCCGGGTACCGTGGAGAGAGAGAGAGAGAGCCGAGCGACGAGCAGAGCAGAACGCGAGAGAGAAGAGAGCCGATCTCTAATATATATATACATACACACCCGGCATGCGGTGTGTTGTTGCGCGCGGCACCAGGATTCCAACCATTTCCAACTGAGAATTATAGATATAGATAGATAGATAATTTAAGACCGGACCGATAGTTCTTTCGTTGGATGGAAAAAAGATCTTTGGGCATTCGTGGTGGATATACCTGCGTATATATGCATTTTTATCGGTTCTTTGAAAAACGACCGCACGCGCGTAGGACTTGTGCATTGCACGTTCTATATCTGGCCGGCTTTAATAGTTGGTCTTCTATATATATGGGGAATTTTGATTCGATATTATTCTCGATTGACGAGCAAAGCTATTTCGACGCGGTTGCGTCATTGCTCCGTTTAAATAGAGATTCGTAACTTTTTTTTTCCCCTATAACGTACGAATATAGTTAACAAAGCATAGGACATGTATATATATATATATAGGAAGCTATACAGATTACCCTTTTTCAAGAGATGTAAATTTAATGCGGCTTTGTTTGCACTCGCACCGTAGACTGGGAATTCTCAAGCGGTGCTAATAATGTGCGCAGGTAATTCACGCCAGGCCAACTTTATATACCCAGCACAGTAATAAGACTAATTATGTTTACGTAAAGGCCACCAATGGATAAGATTATATTATTTTTTTTTTCCTTCTTCTATCTTCCTCTCTCTATGTCATTTCGAACGATTCTACGACTTTCAATTTTCCAATGTTAAGTCGCTCGTGCTTCTATTCAGCGCAAATCTCCCGCCTAATTAATTATTCACGATGACGCGTAATCTTTAACATATATAAATATATATATATAGTCCGCGAGGCTTGTTCACAATAAATTATAAGGAAACTCTATACGTCAAGATGCGGAGAGAAAAGAACACACGGCGCGTCGTGAACAGGTTGCGAAACCGTATACGCGCATTCCTTATCGTTTCATTAACATTCGAGAAAACCCCGTGTATACCGCCAGCTCAACTTTTGAGGTCGTATTTCCGAACCGAACTCCGAGACCAAATAGAAGTCTAATCTCGCCTTCAGGGCCAAGCCGATTTCCGATGAATGACAAGAGATTACGCGTTGTATTTCATTAAACACAACGTGGAGCAAAAGGTGTGTTCTGTACCTCGCGCAAAGTTAGTTTAAGATTAAGTTCCAATATATACTAGGAAGTCGCGCAGTAGTTTCTCCCACAATATGACGCGATTCCCGCTTATTGCGATTCGGTTCGCAGAAAAACATAAAGAGAGAGAGAGAGAGAGAGAGAGAGATACACACTGTATAGTCATAAATTCTCACTCTCGCTCTCGAGAAAGACACTTACGGCGAAAAGGAAGTTGAAGATGAACAGCAGCCATCTGATGCAACTCGAAGCGCAGCTCATCTTGGCCTCTTTCCTCTCGCTCTTATATATATACACACACCGGAGCAAAACACACCAAAAGGGAGGGGGGGAACACAGAGGATCGTCGTCGTCGGCGCGAATCAAATTGAAGCGAAACGAAAACTGTCCGCGAACGAGTGCAGGCGCACGGTGAAAAAGACTCTCTCCTCAACAAGTTATATAGTCGGGGCCCCCGCGTGTACCGGGGACTGCAGTTAAAGCGTAGGCGCGCGCACCAGCAGCACTTAATACTGTCGGCTCAGTCTCTCAGCTCTCCTCGCGTGGTATACGTATAAAGTGGATAGAGAGAGAGAGAGAGAGAGAGAGAGAGAGAGAGAGAGAGAGAGAGAGAGACGGCGCACTGTATAAACACACTACTCTATCACCCGCACGCAAACGAACACACAAACACACGCGCGCACACACTGCTGCTGCCGTTGGCTGCCGATTAACGATGCGCTCGCCAAGCCTAGGCTCTCCTGGTGCACTAAGCACGCGAGCGCCGCGCCGTCGAGATCGAGAGACGAGAAAAACGGAGAACAGAGAGAGAGAGAAGGGGGCAGCAGCAGCTGCGGCCGAGACCAAGACTCAAGACTCTGCGCGCCCGCGACGACGTAGCACGAAGTATAGAGGTGGAGGAAAGAGACGACGAAATAGGTATACACTTGCGTGTGTGTGTAGGTGTGTACACGCGTGGAATGAAAGAGAGCGAGAGAGAGGGGGGGGGGGTACGGTTGTTGTGCGCAAAGAATCTCCGACTGCATACACACGGGTGGGCGATGCATGCAGACTGTGTGTGTGCGTGGGTGGAAGAGATGGCGAATATGGTATAGGATATGCACAGGAAGAAAAGGATGGACGGACGCATACATATATATGTAGGTAGTGTGCAGACACGCTCGGCGGCGCTGTATATATCACGGCAGAGTACCGACTATTGCTCGGGCAGGTAAACAAACCAGAAATGAGTACATGTGACACGTTGGGAGCTTCCACCGAGAGCAAGATTTTATTGCTCATTTTAGTTATGAGTCCGTGTGCGTGCGCGCGTTATATTTTGGAAAATGCGTATAACGATTCGCTCTCGGTTTCTCGAGACTGAATTATACTGCATAGTCGCATTCCTTGTAGGCAGGGCAGGTAAATGTGCTTTCAGACAGTTACGTAACTATACGATAACGCGCTCCGAAAGCAAACTTGCCGACGCGATATATCAAAAATTCACCGTGGCTATTATAACGTATTTTATGATGCGTAGATTTTTTCGAAACTGCAAGTATAATAATGAAAATCCGATGAATCTCTCGAGATTATTTTAGAGAGTAATAATATTCGTCGCATGAATAACGGATGTATTCTATTTACAAAATTTTTAATCAAGTTGGAAATGGAGTCCTTTGAATTGGGCCATGTCTTATTTGAGAAACTGATTTCTGTTTGTCATCGTAATTCCGTTTAGCACGAGTTGCTTCTACGCCATTACTGATTTTCCGAAAATCTGGATTGTTATCACACTGAAATATTATTCTTGTTGGTTCAAGAGTTTGCGCTTATAACTGAACAAATGTTCATCAAATTAATAAATTCTTTTCCAGGAATTCGTGAAAAATAGAAAAAACTATTAACAACTCCTCGAAAAGTTTTCCAATTACAGCAGATAAAAAAACAAAGCTATATATAGAAGATGGAAAAAGACAACATTTATAAAAAAACCGGGAGAAAATAAAGAATGTGGCAACGGTGAAAAAGGTAAATGATTTTTCCCTCGCACGTACGTCAGCGAGTTCCAAAGTATTTCCTAGATTTAAAAAGTTAGCTCACAATCAAAATATACATATTTTAGCGAATATCAAAGTACACCGTAATTAAAAACGGCTTTGCAGCGCTTAATAAATAATATATTCCATCTCGTTATAGCTGGTGTGTATACGTGCATCGGAACACGCGCATTTTTGTTGCGTTTAAAAACATGTTTTTTCGAGAGAGATATATAGAGCCGCGAAAGAAAAAGAGAGCAAGGGAAAAACACGACAGAGCTGAAAGATATATACTGTACATTTCGGGGGAGAGGAACGAAGGAAGAACGCTATATAAGCGCGCGAGAGAGCTCCGGAGTCCGGGTGTATATATATAATAGGTATCAAGAGCTCCGAGCGCCAGTAAACCGGAACGTCAATTGACGAAGACGATCTAACGAGAGAGAACCAAGAGCTGCTCTGCCTCTGCCGCTATACACACACACTACACTACTATAGCATTAATACCAACCAACGGCCTATCCCTCTCTCTTGCTCTCTCTCTCTCTCTCTCTCTCTCCTTCTGGCACGCAAATAAAGCTTTGTCTATCTTACGCTCGCGTCCGCGCGCACCTACCGTTTTCTTTGTATGGAGCTGCAGACGTGTAGGTGTATGTGATATAATGCCACGACTCGACTGCAGGAGGAAAGAGGATCATCTGCAACTTGCAGCAATTCTGGCTTTCTATGCAGCTTATACAAAACCAAAATAAAAACCATCTCCCCTATGGCTCAACCAATTGAGCATTTTTTTGTTATTACAGATGTGTATTCCCGTCTTTCTTCTACCATTAAACCAGAACGAAAGCAATTTAATTCACAGAGATTTTTTAGCCTGCAGCTGTGATTAGCGTCTCTCTGCGCACTCTCTCTCTCTCTCTCTCTCTCTCACGCGTGCAAGGAGCGCACAGAGTTTTCCTGGAAAACTGTTCGCGAATGACGGAAACTGAGTGAGAAATGGGGCAAAAGGAATGAGCGAGTTTAAATTAATGAGGCGCGAATTTTTTTCTCTAACGGAATTCGCGTATACGAATGATCTTCAATTTTTTTTTCGACCTTTGGCGAGAGATAGAGAGAGAGTACGATAATTGTTATAAGATTCATCCATCACGTAAATGTATTTTGTTGCTGCACAAGTTTTCGCGTTGCACTTTTAGTTCTGATAATTCGCTTTTTCCGGAGGCTGAAAATAGATCCGAGGCATAGAGAGCAGAGTTGAATGTACCAAAAATAGGCCGTACCTACATAAGTTGAAGAAAAAGATAACAATGGAAATATCACTTTGCGTTACTATTCAGATTATTTTGCGAAATTTCGAAATAGAACATTTGGCAATAACAAAAATTTTGAGTCGATTGAGTAAGTTTTAACGAAGATAATTTACAGCAATATCCATAAAAAGAAATAAAATAAATGAGCTTTGGCGACCAGCACAGTCATAATGAAAAATAATTGCAGTATTTTTATGGATATTAAAAATTTATAAGAACTTGTACTTCTCATGTATACATGGATACTTTATACACCGACATGGTATGACATCACGCTTAGTATAACAACCTTCGTGACGTCATACGCACATTTAAAGCTGATGTAATTTAATTGTTTTAAATATATACTATAAAAAAGTGTACGACTCGATTTTAGCACGAACTACCAAGATATGAAAATACCTTTGAGTTATCAACAATTTATTTATTTGACCATTTAACCTTTTAAGTATAATACATTTATACTGCTTTTTACACAATTCATGTTTAAGTGTATAGCCGGAGAATCGCGTTTTCTCGAAAAATTTATAATTTAGGAGTGTACTCGAATATACAATTATAAATAAATTTAACAAATAAAGACCAGAGCAAAATTAAAATTTAACTCTATTATACTCGAAAGAGAATGCTTTTATTGTCAGAGTAATAGAGATAACAGAAAGAAGTTACCTGCACGTAATTAATCCAAACAAACTTTATGTTAAGACTTTCTTCTATTATCTTATACGTTCTTCAACAATTAAACCGATTTTTTACGATACCCGACAATTACAGTATATATAGACTAAATCTCTGTTTAAATATGTTATGCATACGTTTGCAAATCGTTTTGAAACGATCAAGTCGGCTGCGAATGACAATAATTTGATTACGTAAATCAAATTGAATGATAACGAACTTTTCTTTATTTTGTTTTTTTCATTAGTTTTTTTAGTATTCCAGTACCATTGACTGATATATAATTTCCGAAGCATGAACAGATTTCAGACTGCATATCATGTTTCGTTTCAAAATTGTGTGCAGTTGCATGAACTCAATTTTGTACAACACTTGACTAGCATCAAAATGATTTATTGCTATGTTCAATATAAGTCATGCCAACAAGTTAAAAATAAAAATGAAAGAATTTTAAAAATTGTAATAAAGTACCAAATTTATCTATTACCGTTAAATATATATGCAGGAAACAGTGATTATCAGTGGTAAACGTAAGAAAATATGCAGTTAGAACCGTAAATTGGTCTTACCTCATGCGGCAATTCGCATTTCAAACAAGTGATTGAAGTAGGTCTAAATGATTAAAATACCGGCTAATGTAATTGAAAAATTTATCTTGAATGACCAAGATCTTTGTCACTTTAATGGCGATGTGCGAAGACGCCTCATTCGTATTTTACAAGCAATTTACTCAAGGTGACAGTCACTTGAAAATATTAAACTTTAAGGTATCGCGTATTCCAAGTAACAAAACCACTTTATTAATCACTATTCCCAGTAAAATCCAATACTTTTAATTACTTTCTAAAGTAAAACACTGCATTTACTATCCTCGAGCATCTCCGTAAGGTTTAATTAATTTAAATAGGCATTCTCTATAGTATCGAGTGTGTAAAATAGCCCGAAAACTCTTCATGTAAACCCGTCATTTAACTTTTCGTCGGTGAAGTAATGACAAGTTAAATTAGGACCCTTTTATAAAGTTCTACATCCCTGCATGTGGTCAGAATGTTAAGTCATCCTTTGTCAGAGCTGAGTAACTCGCTCGGCGAATGTTTATAATAAACAAAGTTTTAGCGCCGTGCTGCTTCTACTGCTCCTATTGCTGCACTGTACACGAGCGTGAAAACTTTTATTTTTACAGCAGCAGCAGCAGCAGCAACGGCAACCTTTTGGGAGGCAGCTGATAGTCGGTCGGTCTTGTCAAAAAGAATACAATAACTTGCGAGCGCGTGAAACGTGCGGTTTAAATTAAAAGTTCAGAACTTCTCGAGCACATATCCGGAGCTTTTAAAAACTGGCACGCAATGTCTTTTAATAAAAAAGTTTTTTTTTTATAGACTTTTTTCGAAAGTACGATGATGTTACGTGGATTTTTCAAATTGTAACATCACTATTTGTGAACTCTCCCTTTTGTCTCTGAGAATCGGTTAGGTGAATGTCCCACATTTTATCCAAAGGGTCGAACTTAAAAATTTATAAAATATCGAGAATCCCGGTGCGATATGAATTATGAAGATTGTTCTTATTGATTTAGTAAGAGTAAAACAGTGTGTCATATGAATTGTAGTCTTGTAAATTGTACGAGATTTATTAGTGTTACGATTATATTCGCAAGAATAGAATTATTTGTGATAAGTGATATTTATAAATATAAATAACAGTGATATCAAGATTAATATGTATTATTAAAAGCATCAGAATATTTATCAAAAAGTTCCCCTATGACGTAACAGATATGAAATGTAGGTACTTCAAAGATAGAGCCCTGACGATCATTGTCGAGAATATAGTGCTTATGCAAAACACTTTTGAAGAGTTTAAAAAATTTATTTTAATCATTTTCAATCAATTTAAAAAATAATATTGGTTATAATATGCTTCATGCAAAACAAAAATGTTTTAAAAAAAACAATTTACCAACTAACCCAAAATCATACATAAATTTTACAAAATGAATGAACGCCGCTAGACAGCAGATTATCATCAGACAGAAGTGTTACTGATTTATCAATGATAAAAGGTGATTTCATTTGTCAAATTATTTTCGCTTTTTTTCCCCATTTTGAACCACGTAACAAAGTAGCCCCTTTAATCATTCTAACACTGCATACATAACAATGGACTAAACAAGTTGAGTATAAAAAATTCAAAAGGAAAAAAAGCTTTTACATATGTCAGAGTATGCTAAAAGTATATTCGAGTTTTGTGTATGTAATACTCGGTAAAAATTGTATGCAGATTTCGTATAATGTTCCTGACAATAAAAAAACTACTATGAATCTACGCCTTTATTGCATATTTTATTACTTCATACAATTATCTGCGCTACACTTTTCAACACAATATTTATTCCGTAATTGGCTTTTGCAGCATTTATATACTCATGCAGAATGGCACACGTCTCTACGATCTCCAGTCAAATTTTAGAACTTTATTATGCATTCCGGATTTATGTACGTAGCTAAAACATGACGAGTATCTTTTAATTAAAATGTTATGGCTTTAATCACTGAATAATGAATATCGTGCCATCGAGAGTGGAAATTCTCTGGCTTGACAAAAAATTCATTCCTATTTTTTTTTGTTCCTCGGTTGGTCTGATAAATTATGCGGTCGCGAGCTTTCGCGGGAAATTATAATTAACAAAGTAAGAACAAGGAGCTTAGGAGGCGAGAAGCAACACTTACTTTCAATGGACCTCATAATGGACTATGCTATTTTTAAGGTGTAAGACGCAGCATAAACTTTCACACTGTATACTATATCATGGGGAAAAGCTTTTAGGCAAGCTATAAAACGAGCGCTATATGTTTCTTTCGTTCCGCGGAACCTTGAAGCATCTGTTATAATTATATTTATATATGGGTATATACTTTATGTTTATGGAGAAATAAATATTTCTTATCATAAATATTACACTAGCTTACAATCCCTTTAAAAACATGTTTTCTTTTTAAAACGTACTGCGAGCAATTAAAAATTGCTAAACGGTCATTATTAATAAGTAATTCTCTTTGAGTTTGAGCAATTAATGCAGTTCTTGTATTCCAAGTTCAAACGAAAACATAAATTAACGATACTTTGAGTAATATATATCGTTGTTTTCTTTTTTTTTGCTTAAATTATAGGCAAGAGTAAATAAATATCATACATTAAATATCTTTATGAATATTCGAATTTTGAAACTGGTAAAAGGTGTAAAACGTGCACTTGTTTCAAAGGAAAGATACGTTCAAACTACACTGTTGAATATAGCCGAGTGATTCATTCGTCATGTTTGAACAATGACTACATCTTATATAGATAACCCAAGCCAATCGTGAAAGTACTTTTTATTACTACTCTGCTAAACCATTTCTTATGATTTATTCGTTAAATTCCTGATAAAAATAATTTAAAAAATGTAGACTGGATACTTAAAAACAACTGCTCTCTGTTTTCAAATATTACAATAACAAATGTTATCAGCTTTTTTTTTCGTATTCGTCTGCACATAACTCCAGGGATGTCATTAATCATTAATGCAAAATTATCAAATCATATTTTTCACGTAAACTACGTTCGCTAATCTCAACCGTACACATTAGATTATGCGAATAAAGAATGTGTTTGCGATACGAAACCAATTAACACTGAACATTTTCTTAATTGTCGATAAGGAGTTTATGGGTGTACGAGCGATAGACGAGGAAAGTTTACCTCTCGGCTGTAGCTCTCGAGCAGCGGCAAGTGAAAAAAAAAAAGGCATACAGTTATCGAGAATAATCGATAATAAAGCCTAGGCCAGTATATAGGGTCTACGTGCAGCTGCGTACAGTCCGAGCGTTTGACCGTATAAGCCCATGTACACTGAGAGAGTCGGCTACGGTGGACTCGCGCCGCTGCCGCCGCGTGCACACAGTAGAGCTAAGTGAGTTTTTCAACGTCGACTTCCGGATAAGCGAGTCGAGCGACGATGAAAATTGGAAAATCGAAGAAATCGATCGGTCGCGCTCCGCGACCCCCTTTTTTTTACGGGACCACTGGAATAACCCACACACATACAAACACACGCGCATAAAACATCGACGCACTTATATATATATATATACATCGTATATACGCTTCGTACTCGAGGAGAGGGAAAAAATAAAAAAAAAACTTTCCAAGACAGTCCTTGTCCCCGTTGAATGGAGCGAAGCAGCAGCAGCAGCACAAGTCTGCTATGCACACTCCCTGAGCGAAGGCGAAGTTATCTGCCCGAGGAGAGCGCATGACGCGCCTATACCCAGGCCGCGGGCGCACGAGAACAAAAAGGAAAAAAGAAAAACCCCGACACCACAGCCGCACGGCGCATATAGTATGGCGCGTACTGCATATATATACCGTTTGTTTTCGAACGTCGGAGCGAGCTTTATTCCATGCACTTGCTGTGATTCACGATCGTGTATATGTGTATATATATATATATACACATAGACTCACGCAGGGGCGTCGACGCCGTCTGCTCCTCGGCGGTGCAATAGTCCGAGTTTTCGCGCGTATTGTATACTCGCGCCGAAGCTTCCCAATCTCTCTCGCTCTCTCTAGATTAAAGTGGAACTCTCTTGGGTGAAACTTAAAATAACGCCGCAGCAGCAGCAGTAGCGGCCGGCCGGTATATACACAGCTGGCAAACAACAATTATTTCGGGATTTAAGAAACGACCAACTATCTGCTGCTGCTGCTGTGCCTGTGTTGACGCCGCGTGGAATATGAAGAAGCACGCCAGAGCGGAGAATTGAGAGTGTGACTGGCAGGTTGCTTAAATAAACTTTTCCTTCTTCATAATTACGGCCATATTATGCGCCTGTCATTCAATCTTTTTTCTTTTACCGACCTTCCCCCCGCGCCCCACTTTATTCCGAGCTTTAAAAAGTTCGTAGGTATTCCGAGAGAGACTCGCGATGCGCGAATCTCACGTAAAGATATAAGAATGTCGTTAGCGATCTTTTTTATTCTGCGCAAGTTTATGTAGTTCAAAGACTTTCTTTATATACGTTACTGATCTGTTTTTTTCTTTTGAAAGGCGCGCTATGTATACCGAGGATTCGTCGAAAATGATATCGGCGACACGGACCCGGGCATTGAAATTTTCTCGGAATAGCTTTACGAGCTTTATACCGTCGTTGATTGTTGCGCTGATTGTATACAAGGCCATTAAGATTGAGAACAGAATAGTAACACCTATACAGTATACGAAATAACAAGGGAAATCCAACCGTGAACTTCCTTGATTATAAGGAAAATTCCTCAATATTATACATACGTTTTAGCTACAATCACAATTTATTTACCGATAATTGAATCGCTTTGCAAAAAAAAAATAAGTGCACGAATAAATCTAGGCGCGCAGAGTCGAAGCACGCACAAAAGGTAATTTTATTTAAACACGAGGAATATCCTTTAAGTATTTAATAATTTCCTCACGGAATATGAATCACCTGTTTACTTGTATGACGTAAACCTATAGCAGTGACTAAAAGTCACACGACGCGCCGATCTCCCCGCATAACTTTTTATCGATATATTATTATCGAGCTTATTCTTGGAAATGATTAATTAAAATTTTAAAATTTAAACGCCTCTCGGAGCAACATAGCGGGGCACATAGCAACTCCCGATCCCGATACCGTGACCGGGCGCGTGTGTTCGGGAACGATAAAGTTTCTTGTTTACTTTGGAGCACACGAGCTTCCAAAGCAATACTTACATAAGCCGGACTCGTGTCGCACCTTTATATATACCATACCAAAAACTTGAGAATTTCAATAAACGACTGCTCTACCAACTGCAGGTACTTGCAATTTAAAATTAAACCCTTCTTAGCTTCCCCCTCCCCCTCCGCGTAAAGGATGAAAACTACTTTCTCGCGTCCCTATTTTATAATCTGTGGCACAACTTGTTATCTCGAAGCAATCGACGCAAAGATGGTAAAGTATGTTCCGTTACTCCGTCCGAACCACTCCCCATAAAGCCGCACACATCACCACGAGCTCATTCGAATCCGCACAGCTTCTTATATAGACTTGATTTCAACCATCACCTCTGTATCGCACAACCATACCAATCCAATAAATATATATATACAGTACACTAATAAACACGACTTACCGCAAATATGAAGTTAAAGATGAAGAGTAGGTACTTCACGCACTCCATTCCGCAATTCATCTTGGCTTGTTTCTTTATTCACGTTCCAGGCGAAATTGAAAAAGTCTGCTTACCCTCTCCGTGGGCTATTGTACACTGAAGCGAGAAAAGACGCGCGTCGCGTCTCTCGTCAGTGGAAGTAGAAGACGAAGAAGAGGAGGAAAGAAGAAGGGAAGCCGGTATGGACGCGGCGGCTGGCGGCAGCGGCAGAAAGAGAGAGAGAGCCCAAAACAGGTTACGAAACCTCTAGAAATGTACGGGAGCGTCTGATCGCGAGTGGCAGGCAAAGAGCTCTAGTGCCGAGAGCTCGAGCGCGCTTGGGGAAAGGCGACGCGTAGCGGCGCGCGGTTAAAAGAGTAGGAGAGAACTGCGGCGGTGGTGGTGGTGCGCGCGCGGCGGTATATCTAGAGAAAGAGTTAGAGGGGGGGAAGAGGAAAAAGAGACGCGCGCTCAACAGGTTATGTTCGCTCTCTCTCTCTCTCTCTCTGCAATGGTACTTCCACACACACTATAGTCTATACGGATACACGAAGGGGAAGGGCTAGAGCGGAATTTGGCGCGCGAGACTTCGCAGTTTGTACTTATATACCAGGACGCATGTACACGACTGCACGATACCGAGGATCGAATTCGACTGAGGAGACTGTGAGTCAACCGCTCCTGGCTCCTCTGCACACTGATTATATGTCTGCTGTAATAGAGCGCGTTTCCCTTTCTCGAACTGCGCGCTTCTTTTACGTCCTGCAGACGCGGCCACCCCTCCTTCGCCTGTATATGATCCTTGCGACTTCTCCTTCCGGCCTGACACGCTTTTGGGGGCTTTCCCGGTGCGGAACTTTTCCTTATCTGTACTTGTATGCATGTACTTATGCGCACACGGATACACGCTGTTTTCTTCTTTTACACGCTAAAGCGCATATCTATGAGACACGCGATTGATATATACTTATCATTGGCAATGTGCGCGCTGAATATCGCGCGGGTAATAAGTGTGTGCGGTTATCATGGGATGATGGGCGTAACGTCTTCTGTTACAACAATTTGCTTAGTGCGTCTCATGTGCTATTTTGAACGTAATCGTCATCGTCGTGTAATATAATATTAATGCTCGTGTCTATACTCGTGCATTTCACTGCTGTGTAATGCAATCGAGGCGGAACAGAAATTCTAATGCATGAAGCTAATGGAATTACAACTTTATTTACCAAATCAAAATTACAATAATTGTTGCAACGTTCGCTGTTTACAATTATAACAGATTTGAAGGTTACTTTTTTTCGACTGCCTGCACACACGTTCGCGCAGTTCCACTAAGTTACATTATCGCTATCGCCTATCATATACATGGTATATGCTATAGATAGCTTATCAATTTCACTCGTAGCATTGATACCGATCGATTAGACTCTCTTCTCGTTAAACAATTGCTAAAGCAGATCGAAATAGATTTTTTCCAAGGTATTATATATCTGACGTAGTTCGTATCCGTAATTTTTAAGACGTTCATGAGTAAGTATTTACTTGACGACACGCAGAGCTTGGGGTGGTGGGGGGGGGG